>JAANBB010000130.1:0-91337 GCA_014621425.1 Cylindrodendrum hubeiense
CGTCGCCGCCACCCGCTGCACCCGCTCGGAGAGTCATCTCCCACCCGTGAGTTAGATTCCGAGCTCACCTCGCACACATCTCTTTCTAGCAGGGATTTACGAGTCACAAGGAATCATCACGATTTGGCAACCCGATTTTGTGGTGAACTTGGCGCTTTCTCCTCGCGTATCCGTAATTGCTCGCACTCGCCGCTTTCGCTCAAGGCACGAGTCAGCGGCTGATCCGGCACCGGTCGACTTACGTGGGGTACACTCGGCAGAGTGATCTACCTCGACGCAGCGGAGTCTAGGCTGCGCAACTTGGACCTGTGAACTAATTCCACTATCTTCTTGCGCTACGACGGAAATACCCCGACTCTTGCACGCCCCCTCGGCGAACATCCAACGCTATCCCGCTGCTTCGATAAGCGCAGAATCCCACTGTTCGGCGCCCACTGCACTGGAACCGGCCACCTGGAAGTCGCCATCTTCCAGCCAAAGGGAATTTGCCAGAGTTCGTTGCCTCGCCGGGGTTCGCTCATTCTGGGCCTCTCGCTGCTGCAGTCGACGCAGACAAGGACCAGCCGCCTGCCAGTCGGTCCCACCTCGCATCGAGTGCTGGGTCGCGCCAAGTTGCGGAGCTCGTCCTGTCCATCACTCCGTCATTCATTTTGGTCAAGGGCCCTATAAAATTCTTCGGTCCCGCACCTGCTCTCGTCGTCCCCGTCACGACAGAAGCTTTCTCGGGCAGACACACACGCACGCCCCCCCTGCACTGCCTTGAGTCGCTCAGAACAGACAAGAGTCAGTGTTCGTCGCCAGATACACTTTAGCACCCCCTTACCCATCTCGGCATCAGGCGCTAGACTATCTTGGACCTGGATTCTCGGCACAGTCCACACTACCAGTCCCATTCAATATCGCACTATATTAGTGTGCGCTCCCCAAGCAGTACCATCGACTTTAGCCCCCTCGACTTTTGTGATCGTGGACGAGCGCAACCATCCTTGCCTAGCCCCTCCTCCCCCCCCAGCACGATCCGCGCCCAAGACCTGAGCCTAGCTCCTCGCATCACACACTTAACCATAAACCTACCCTTGGCCTCACAACGACGCTACTACTGCCGCCGCCAACATATACCGCCGCGCCGCCGCGAGTCTCTTTGCAAGCGCTCAGCCATCACCCTTCTTTCCCCTGTTACCGGACAAACACCAACCTGACGCGGGCCTGGAAGCTAAACCTGGCTGGCTATCACCCTATCACCTGTCCCGTGGAGCTGTAGCATGTTCTTGGTGCCAACACAACAACCTCACAACTTTGTTGATAACCACGCTTCACTTCACTCCTCCAACGTTCAACTTGGCTCCGAGGCGACCCTAGACACGCTCCTCAGCTCCCCAAGCTCTATGGAACGCAGTGCCCCGGAGTACTCGCAGTCAGGTTTGCCCTCGCCCTATCCAAGCAACTTCGGCGACAGCAATTCTGAAGAGTCGACCGCAGATCACGCGTCTGCTGCGCAATACCCGGTTAAGCAAGAAGTCAACTACTCCACGTCGGCCACCCCTACTTCCGAGTACGGCGTCTACCCCCAATCTGCGCGATCAGGATCTTTCCCAGAGCACCACATCCAGCGTTCATACCATCCAGCCAGCAGCACCAGCAGCGGCGGTATGGCGCAACAACAGAACAGTCCGTCTATGCCCCAGCAGGATGGGCGAAACCATCAAGGCCACTCGGTCAAGTCTGACAACGATGTTCCTATAGATCCATCCATCGCCGCGCCGAGTCCGACTTATCCCTACGGGCAGCACTCGCCTTACGCGCCGAACCCAGACATGTCGCATAGCTACTCTCACCCCAGCGGTGGCATGTACGCCCAGCCGCGACCAGACTGGGGCGGTTACGGCCAGCACGGAGGTGCGCCGTTGACTCCTGGCCACCCTGTGTACGCCCAGTCGCCTGCCTCGGCTCCTCCCCAACAACGACCCAACCAGGTATGTGAGAGAATGAGAACCCAGCCCCGATTGCGACCGCGCGCATTGAAGAGTGTGACGCGACCCGACTGGCGCGTCTCTGAGATGAACTTGGTCTGGTGTCGAAACCAATCGACATTCTTGACCAACGCCAAGGAGAGATCGAGTGCCTGGGAAACATGACTACTTTTCGCAGTCGCGTCGCTCAAAGCCAATCGATTTGGTCGATCAGAAAAGCTAACGCAGGAAATCTCTAGGTCTACTCCTTTGTTCCCATTCCTGGCGCACAACAGCACAAGCGACCTCGACGACGATACGAGGAAATTGAGCGAATGTACAAGTGCGGATGGAATGGCTGCGAGAAGGCGTACGGTACTCTGAACCACCTGAACGCCCATGTCACCATGCAGTCTCATGGTCAGAAGCGAACCCCCGAGGGTAAGTTGCTAATTTGTTAGAGTGGTGGTGACTGGTTAGCTGATTTTGATTCCCAACAGAGTTCAAAGAGATTCGCAAGGAGTGGAAACAGCGAAAGAAGGAAGAAGAGGCCCAGCGCAAGGCTGATGAGGAGCGCCAACGCCAGGCCGCTCAGGCTCAGGCTGCCCAGAACGGCGGCGACCCTCAGGCCGGTCCGGATGGAGCTCCTACATCCACCTATCCTGGATCGCGACCAGTCCAGCTGCCTCCTATCGGCTACCAACCCGCACAGTACCCTCCACCCCCTTCGGCGGGAGTTCCCCAGCAGTCTTTGCCAGACTACAACAACCACATGTACCCCAATTACCAACCCCATTCACCCTACGCTCAACCCAGCCAGGGAATCTACAGCCAATGTAAGTTGCACTCATAGAGATGGCGAAAATGGACATTGACTGACGGGTTGCAGCGAATGGAGCCCAGCCCCCTAGCCACTAATTCCGGCAGGGAAGCATGGATTTACGGACCCTAGAGTAGGAAAGTCACCAAAAGTCAGAATGGAAAAGAAAACCCCGCTGTACTATATCGGACTCCCACTGCATTCACATGCCGTCCGTCTACATTCTCATGGCCTGATGATCCGTTTTCTCGGCAAAGGGCATCTGCCACGACGACATCAGTTGAGGTGGACTTCGCTCACCGTTCTTCCACCTCTACGCCTGCTTTCGTCGGTCATGAGAATCAACTCGTCCTGGCACTAGTCATTGACGTGAAGGCACGCGTGTCTGTGTTTCTTTTCATTTTTTATTATTTTTTCTTATTTGGACCATGACCCGCCTGAACGTCTCTTTTATGGTTCTGTCCCTTCAACGTTTTCTTCGGAGTTTCCGCATATATGCATTCATGAGGGCTGTGGGGGTATCTTCATTTAACGCGATGAGCATAGGTGGCCGGTCTAGGGCGGTATAGCGCTGGCGAGACTTCCCTAGCTGCGTTTGGGGCGTCTGTTCAGATGGACTGCGAAAGCGTGTTTCTATCAGGCAGCACCCGGAAACAGCATCGGTCCTCAGAGATGAGTATCGATGGAAGTGGTTTGACGACTTTACTTTATTATTATTTTTGATTTTGGTCATGTTAGTGTCTGAGTTTATACCGGCGGAAAGGAAATGGATAGGAGGAGAGATGAGTCAGTCTTGAACAGTTTGCGACTGTGTATGATGAGACAGTCGAGGGCGTGGGAGGTGGATAGAGATCTGCTCATGCATTTTGATGATTTGGGGAGAGAAGATTGTGCATGACGTTGACGTGCGTGTGTGTCGTCCGTCCGTACTTAGAAGTCGATACAAGAAGGACAATGACAAAGAGAATTGTTTCGGCCAGATTTTGAGATTACCTACCCAGTGATGACGTCTTACATACATTTGAAGATGTCGATTTGTTGTTTTGCGTTGCAGGACTCTCATTGAATTAAGGAGACCGACAGAGTCCTGGAGACGAGGACGAAACTGAAAGGTTGCGAGGTTAACAAGACGGCAGAGTCTCAGGCATCAATAGACACAATGCAATGCAAGGCTACACTTGAGTTGGCAGGCACATTTCTGAAGGAAACAACAGTGATCCCGGAGACAGACACTGGACGGAAAAGTCCGGTTGGGGATGGCGAGGGCATGGAAACAAGACCGGGAATGGGACGCTTTTTGACCTGCAGGAAGCAGACAGGCCCATGATAATCAATACTACACACGACATGGTATGGCGGCACAATACATGGATCTCTCTGTATTACATGCTTTGGGGAAAACGGCCCTAAACCACGACCCCCCATGTATCCGTATCCATGATGCGGGTTTAAGACATGGCGACCTTGATCTGGGGATCGGGTGGCGCTGAGCCTTAGACAGAGAGGGAAGAGGTTGCGGTTGTGTGACGACGCTAAGGCGGCTATGATTTTGGACCATGTACGAATAGGCAAGGTAGATGGTTTTTCAGTGTTGGGCTGAAAAAGCGTGGGAAAGGCGGGCAGGGGGGCGTGGGTTGCAAGTCACACATGGTTCGGCCCAGAAACCGAGACAGATACACATCCGGGCGGATATAGGGAAATAGAGGGTGGATGTGTTTTTGGGTTGGCCAATTGTGAATTTCCTTTGTGGTTGATCTGCTTGTGTTTCGTCGGAAGACTGCGAACTGAGCGAACGATGAGCCGAGGAGGTTCAGTTGAATCAGATATAGGCACAGCATGTGTTGGGTAGTACACGCAGATGCGGGACATCCCATGTCGGGAATCGAGGACCAGGAAGGGAATGATGGGATGAACCAGGCCAGGGACTGTGCCGCACTAGGACAAGCACCAGGAGGAGATGTACCAACACATGCGATATGCGATCTGCGAACGAATGCATCGGGGAAATGTTTAGAGACAGGGACAGGGAGGCGATCGGGGTGTGTGTGACTGACTGTCGAGCGAAGCCTGGGGCAGACGGGAGACGGCAGACGGCAGACGACAGGCCACAGGCCACAGGCCACAGACATGACAGCGGGCGGTCCCACGTGGAGACGGACGGGGCGATGCCGCACATCAACAACTGCATGCGCGGGTACATCTGGACACACAGGCACACGCATATTACAACCAAAAGGCCCCAAGAACCGGCCCTGCAGACGAGCTAATGTCTCTGTCGCTCCTCTGTACGGGGGCCAACCTGGAGGGGGCGTGTACTGCGTAGGGCTAGGCAAACGGGGGCGGTACCTTGGGAGAACCAGGCGAGGAAAACAAGTGTGTGTGACGCCGTTGCGGATGGACAAGGGGGGTGCCCGGCCATGAGGCGGAGCCGCGGAGCGCTAGGAGAATTTAACCGCTAAGAGACACATGCACGTTCGCACTGCGGCGCAGATATAGGTAGACACATTCGACACCATACATGGGCACTCGCATTGTCGGCTGTGGCGCGCAGGGACACGGATGTAGTTTTGCAGGGGAAACTAAGGTAGGCAAGCGGGCGGCCATGTGCCCAAACAAGTAATAGATAGGTACCCTAGGTAGGTAGTTCACGGCCCGTGTTTTTCGCTCCCGGTTTGTTCACGACTTAGACTATTGCGAGACAGAGAAACCCCCCAACCACGCTGTGCCTGCACCGTGCCGTACCTAGTCTCGGCGCGCCCAAGGCTGAGCCGCCACGTCGATTTCGGTGTGGGTGGCGAGGCTCTGTGATTGATAAAAAACGCCAAGGTATGTGTAGCACAGAGCGGCTAGTTTAGTTCTGGTTGATTTTCTGTACGACCTGTCTTAGACCACATCTCGTCACATCGCAGCACACCCATTTCCGAGCGAGGGTGGGGATGTGTGGGTTTAGTCGATGCGAACAGAGGGCGTGCAAACGCATAGATGCAGGCATATCGTGCGAGGCGTGCGTGGGGTTTCGAGAATGGGGAACGGCTAGCAACCGAACAGGGCGTTTCGTTACATTTATTTACACATACACCTGGGCGGTAGTTGGGCTACCTTCTCTACCACGTAGTTCACTGCCTAGGTATGCATGCACTTGCGCCGCCGAGCAACTAATAGCCAACCTAAGCAAGCCAGGGACTATAGAGGGCCGCAAGTAAACTAAACCCCTAAAACCGCCCAGACGACGAACTAGTAGGGGAGGCAACAACAGCGAAAGCCAAGCGACCCCGGTCGACACGCGAAACCCGACGGCGCCAGAACCCAAGCGAAGCGAGCACCAAGCCCCTCCAAAAACCAGCACCAACACCAGCACCAGCACCAGCACCAGCGGCCAGGGTTTGGCGCGACGTGCGGTGCGTGCATGGCGTTGCAACGTGCAACGTGCAACGTGCAAGGCCACCAAAGGGACCACCAAAAAAAGCCCCGACGAGCAGGGTACCAGGCCATTCGGTAGCTGCCGTTGACGCGGCGGCGTGGCGGCATCTTGAGCGGGGAGGGATCCATACAGTATAACAGATCCAGGCCTGGGAAGGGGGCCCCAGTGAATAAAGTACCCGGCCTTGGCTGCCTTTTTTTCCTTCTTCTGCCCTTGTTTCGTCTAGTCCCGGCGCTGGGGGTGTGTGGGCGTGGTTTGCGCGCGTGTGTGGCCTGACGCTGTTGATATGGAGCACCCGTTACATCGTCCCGGTTTTTTTGGTGTGTTGGTTTGGAAAGGAGCCGGCAGTTACGAAGCGGTTTAGTAGGCTGTGGGGAAGAGATGTGCACCCGGTTCGCGAAGACGGATCGGGGAGTTGGTGTTTTCGCAGAGTTGAGGCATATCTATTTGTGTATTGGATGTCTTGGGAAATGCGCCCATGTTGGGGTCGGTTGCTGCAGGATAAAATGTTTACAAGGGGAATTGAACCTCACTACAGAAACTGGACTGGGAGCCTGCGTTGTTTTTCGGGTCCCTCATCTCGTCATTGCGCAAGACAACTAAGTGTATGCGATAGTCGTTGAATAGGTTCCGGGGGACGGGGGACGGACGAGGCCAATCGGCCGAGAAACCCGGAGGAGAGGGCCGGATGAGGACGACGATGAGTAGGCCGAGGCGGAGCTGGTGTCGTACAAATAAGGACTGCGGCAGAGGCTTGCGGGGCAAGGGGGGTGTGCTTTGGCAGTGGCAAGCCCATTTTAACTCAAGATCGACAGGAACAAATGGCCAGAAATGACTTTCACAGTGCATCCTGTGCAATACATTTTATCTTGTCAGGTGGAAGTGGTCGCAGCTGTGGCGGACGCATGGGATGGGGGAGGCGCTGGTGCCAGGCACAGCTCTAGTGCTTCGGGAAGCCACAGAGAGTTGGAACCGACAGGCGAGGAGGTGAGAGTTGCGGGCTGTGGGTGGTGCGAAATCTTGATTCATCTTGCAACATGTATACTGCATGGTAATTGCTCTTATCTTCCCAACCTCTCTGCACCTTTGGGGTGTCTGGATGCGACCGGGCGAGGGTATGACGTGTGTCCTGCCGTGTCTGTGGCTGATGACGAGAACCTGCTTCGACGTCGTGTCGTAAACAACCTGCCCACCTCCCACCTTCTTCTACCCTCTACGGCCAACTGATTCCCGTCAACTTGCAAGATATAAGGCTGGAAATATCCTCAAACATCCAATTTTGTGCTGCCTCACCCTCTCCACTGCTGCCTTGGGTGGCACTGATCAAAGCTCCCGCTGCTTTTTTGTGTTTTTTTTTTCTTCCTCAAACTACCCCGCCACGCCATCAACGTTTCCCTGGCTCAACCCAACAACATCACTTCCAGCAGGTCAACCTAGCTCAAACCAACCGACTTTCACCTAGCTTTCATCCTGATCTATAAAAGACTCGCGAGGACACCTGTGTCAGTAGCAGACGTGTCGCCCCGTACACATACTCGCCTTCCCGGCAAGCTCACCAACTCCAGCTGGCATGGAGGCCAACACTGCGCTGCCGCATCGCATCCCCCGGCTCACCAAGTCAAGCTCTACCGCTTCTACTGGGGGCGCTTCGGTCAAGTCGGTTTCTGTCATTGGCGCACACCCCCTTGGGACTCTACGTGTTCATGAGCCTGTCGACTCGATGATGGAGGAGGAAGACGATGACGACGATGGCCCTCCTCCTTTGGATCCCCTCGTTGGACGAGGCACGCAACAGCAACACAAAACCTCACAGGCAAGCTTAAGCAGCTCGCTTATTTCTTCAAACCGGGAATCTCTGAGACATAATATGGGAGGCGGCGATGTTGTTCTCATCCTTGATCTCCCAGAACTCTTCACAGTCGGATACGACTCACTATCCTTTACGGCCAAGCACTTTGGCGGTGTCAGAGACATCCCTCCCGGCCCCCATTTCTTCTGGGTTGCCCACGCAAGCGGCCTCTCTGCTCGCTGTGGTTTCTGGATTGTCGCAACTGGGGTCGATACCGTTCATGTTATGCAATGGGACAAGTTCAACGAGGTCCTTAGCGAGTCTGCCCGCGCCGAAGCCCGCATTCAGGCCGACAACCTCGACACCTTTCACTCCAAGCTCGTTCCTTATTCCGACCCTTCAGCTGTCAATGCTGCTCAAGGCAACTTGTTACCGTCTGCCTCCGAAAGGAACTTCAAGATGTGGGAGCAGCTGACAGGGAGCATCTCTGAAGGCGTGCTGAGCCGTATTACCGGACAGCTTCGCGACAACTGGACAGTTCATACCAGCGACCGCGTTAATGGTTCGATCCTCATGACTGCGGAGATGGAGCTCGACAGGTCCATCTCTACGTCACTGATCAAGACCCGCGAACTCAACTTTACCTTCAGCCAGCAGTCCAAGACATACACGATAGGCAACACTGGAGCTGACCGGACACTCGACGCTACTGATGCGACGCCCTACATCACCTCCCTTATCGACAACTCCAACAATGGCTTGACCCCCGATGACATTATTGGCGACTTTCAATTCGCCTACGTCGTTGGCATGCACCTTGGCAACGACTCGTGCATTCAGCAGTGGTGGCACATGCTCCTCAAGCTCATTCTCAGAGCCTATCTCCTTCCTGCTCGCCGCCCTGTTCTCGCCGCCGCTTTTATTCGCTCCATCGCAGCCCAGCTCTCCTACAGTACTTCTTGGCTGGATGGTTCCGTTCTCGACTACTCGGAATCTCAAACTAAGGATCTGCGTCTTGCCCTCACTGTCTACAAACGCCGCCTCGACGAGCTCCTGCTTGGCCTCGGGACTCAGGTATCCCCCGATCAGCTATCCGTCGGCACCGCCTTTTCCGGGCTCGAAGCCATGGTCGTTTCGGAGTTGGACTGGGATCTCCGTGGTGACTACCTACGCCGAGGTAATGTCATGATGGAGGATGGTGAGCAGGTGGAGCTCGAGATTGCCGACTTCGAAGACGAGGATGAGCGTGGTGAGTGGGCTCCCGAAGTGGTTGAGCTAGACGAATCTGGTCGACAGCGTGACCTGGTCTCGTGGAACGACTAGGAGTGGCGGACCATAAAGACGATCTGGACTCCGAGGCATTGGAGAAAACGTGCAGGGGGAGTGGCCGCCGAGCGGTGGCGGCAATGGCAGCGAATACGCTCGCGCCGATACTGGCTTCACCAAGATAGACGGAGGTTGGTGAAGACACGACGGGAAACAGGATACGGTCAGACCAGCAAGTGAAACTTGTGGGATGAGTGTGCAAAGGAGGAGGACATGGATATCACACAGCACTAGAAAAAGAGAGTCATGGCATGGGAGGAGTTTGGAGTCTTTTTGAGTAATCCTGGTATGGGCGGGGTAATAAATACCATAATGACAGTGGTGGCAGCATTGAGTGGCTTTCTGAATAGAGTATCTCTTTAATATCTGCTCTGCTCTTGGGTGATTCCTCCTTGAAGTTGAACAGAAGTATCCAGATATCATGGCATAAAAGGCTCACGATGGCGTTATTGTGTGTCTGAACATGTCTTTAAACGATAGCAGCACGAATAGTCTGATCTTCCCCTCAGCGGTGTACATATCGGTGTGGTATCGAGTTTGGCAGCAAAGTGGTTTTACAGACCCAGCGCGGATACTGGAGGATATATTTACGGCATGCGTCCTGGAGCCAACAGAGCACATCATGCGACTCTCACAAAACATTTCAGTCACCGAGGTGCAGAGTCCAGGGCAAGTTGAGCCATTTCATTGAGCACATCACAGTCTCATGCAGGATGAACCCCGTCGTTAACTTTGAAGATTTCATTTGCCTGCCAGATCCTTTACAATCCGCCAAAAGCAAGGCCATGCAAATGCCAATGGGAAACCCATTCCCAGACCAGGGAATATGTGACTCCGATCCCTTTTCCGCACTGCCCACAACACCAACTGCCACGCCCACACGGCGTCCGCATGAGCGTGGCGCGCTGCTCCGTACTCCCCAGACCGACCGTTTATCGGTAAGACTTCTGGAAGCGGGCGCGGGCACCGGGACCACCGAACTTCTTGGGCTCGCAACGACGGTTATCGGCGACGAGGAGGGTACGGTCGAACTGGACAAGAGCCTGCTTGAGGAGGTTCTTGGAGTGCTCGTCGACGAACTTCTGGTAGTAGGCGATGAGGGACTTGGCAATGGCTTGACGGACGGCGTAGATCTGCGAAGTGTGACCACCACCGGTGACGCGGACGCGGATGTCGACGTTGGCGAACTTGTCGAGGCCAACAACCAGGAGGGGCTCGTAGACCTGAAGTAAAAAAAATCTCAGCATTTCGTTCCATCTCGCCATGTGGCAACCAGCGGCCGCGGAATTTCGTTCCAAGCAATTTTGAATTCGATGGTGGGATGGTGTTCACGGCTCGCAGAGGGCTCAATTATCGTACCTTGAAGCGCAAGATCTCGGGCTGGACGAGGTTGAGGGGGCGGCCGTTGACCTTGACAAGACCCTTACCGGCCTATTTACGAATTCATCGTTAGCATTTCGTGATCCCATATCTTCAAAGTCGCAACAGCGGTTCCCCACGAACCTTGCAGTGGGCGACGGCGGTGGCCGTCTTCTTCTTGCCGAAGCATTGCACGCTCTGGGTCGTCGACATGATTGCTGATTGTCTGGTTGCCGGAGGTGCTGTGAGGTTACGAGCTGCGGGACGTGTTGAGATGGTCTAGCTCGCCTGTCGATTTTTGCAAGAGAGAGGGTTTGTGCCCTCCGAAAACGCTAGGCCGCTTTGGGTGGGGGCCTGGGCAGCGCACCACCGCCTCCAAGAAAAAAATATGGTGCACGTGATGGAAACCCTAAGCCCTTGGACTTAGCGTCCGAATTTGACATTGCCAGAATTTCGCCTCGCCAGAACCTCACGCCGGATACTATCACAGCCAACCAGCCCGTCGACTAACCCGCAGTCAAGGTACGAACCACCTCCCTCGAGACGACAGGATTATCGCGAGATCAGAAATACTGACCCTCTCGTCCAGATGGTTTCCGCCAAGCAGCACGTCCCCATCGTGAAGAAGCGTACGTACACTTGCCCGCGCAGCACCCGCACAATTTTCCCCGCCGCCCCGACCGGTCGTTACGATGCTCGACGATAGAGATTGGAGATGGAATTATCTTGGGAACATGGATGTTGACTGGTGTGTGTGCAGGCACGAAGCGCTTCGCCCGTCACCAGAGTGATCGGTTCAAGTGCGTGGACCCTAGCTGGCGCAAGCCCAAGGGTATCGATTCCCGAGTCCGACGACGATTCCGCGGTACCATTTCCATGCCCAAGGTATGTGGCCTCTTTCCTGCGACTGCTAGAGAGTTTGAATGCTCTCTGGTGGCCTGCGTTTTAAGATGATGGACAGGTTGTTGACAATTTCGATTCTAGATCGGATATGGTTCCAACAAGAAGACCAAGTTCCTCACCCCCTCCGGCCACAAGGCTTTCCTTGTCAGCAACCTTAAGGACGTCGAGCTTCTCCTCATGCACAACCGCACCTTCGCTGCCGAGTACGTTCATCCCGAAATCCCGATATTCTTGTGTCCGAACCACTTTGCTAACAGCACACAGGATTGCCCACAACGTCTCGTCGAGAAAGCGAATTGACATCATTGCCCGTGCGAAGCAATTAGGCGTCAAGGTCACGAACCCCAAGGCGAAGGTCACGACCGAGGTGTAAAAGGGTTTGGGTCGGTTTTGGGCTGCTTTACGGTTGCATCGGAAAGGGTTTGCGTTGCTTGCGGTTCTGGCATGTACACTCGTGCTAGAGAATATAACGCACCGTTGAACGACACAATGACTGGGCTTAAATGCCAATAAGACATCACGGTGCAGCCAAATGAACTGGTGAGGGCGCTGAGGAGGTTTGATGAGGACCTGGTGTTCACGGACGAGGCAAGGAAATAGTTGAAACCCCCAATTAGGGTCCCCACCCACGTTCATTGCCACGTTGAAGCATTTTCTGTGAACCTGATGCTCCGAACGCTTATTGATTTGCAACGTGCTCACCTCTACGCACTATTTCTATGTCTCAGCTGGTCCCACACAATTTTTCTATGGCAGCCCCAGCGACGTGTCGGCCTCGAGGACCGTACACCAGTCACCAACGACACCCGCATATCTCTTGTGACCCTAATTTTAGCATCATATGGAGCTCTCCAGTGTTGATTGACGGTTTACGGCGACTGAGAACACAAGGGTTCAGGTTGTTTTCAACTAACCCCAAAAAGTGCATTTTTTAAGGTGGGATGGTGGTCAGCACCCTGTGCCTGTGGGATGGATGGTGGGGGTTGAAAATCACTGTGACGTGCTCCTTAGCCGCATACAGCCCTGGACCAGCGACGACTACATATTTCGCTGGCAAGTTCTACAGTGGATGTGACAGTATCTTGATTGCACGCCGGGATTGGACAGATCCTCCGTAGTATAAACATGACAACAAAAGCAACGAGGTGCAGTCACCATAGGTAGGCAGCTCGAGGCAGGAGCCAAACATGTGAGCGTCTTGGACAGCTGCCGTAGTTGGCACCTTTACGGCTTTGCCAGCTGCCTCGCACTTCCCTCACAGACGACATTGTTCACTGCCACCTCATGCGTTCAGGTCTGCAACTTGAAACTCTTCATCGTCATGTTTGCCGTTTGCGCACTCGATCGCGGTTCGTGTTCTCCGCGTTCGCTGGCCGTACAACACCCGTCACTCTCTTGGTTGTATCGATTCACCGAGTAGCATCGCAACAGCATCACTTACACACCAATCATCCTTCATTTCCAGCTTAGGCCGTTAGCACGAGGTCACTTGGTATCCTTCACACTTTCATGCCGATAGGCTCTAGTACACGAACAGAGCCAGACCCACTGACACAAGCAACTTCTCGGCTTTCACCCTGATCACCATGGCGTATCGACGGGTTGCTTCTCGACAGAGCCGGCCCGGGTTCCAGCCGCAGTGCACTCACCTCACAATGACTCGGCTATACGGCATCGATTTCATCTGCGAGTCGTGCCATCGACCGGGCCCGTTTGGGTGGGTGTATCGATGCACCCAGGATCGGGATGAGTTGATTGAACAGGCAGCGTCGCGAGGTTACACTGTGAGCGTGAAGTTGTTTCCGAGGGCAAAGCATATGCTAACGTAGAGAAAGACTGCCTTTGATGAACTAGGGCAAGTTTTGACAGAAGAACTGGGAATACGAAAAGGCAGTCCCGCTGCGCGAGAGGACAAGCTGAGCTTCCTCGACGAGATGAACCCCGAACAGTTAGCCATGTACCGACCAGATCAAGTGGCTACGATCCTGCGGCAGAGGGAAAACGTGAGCAAGGGCTTATCGTCTGAACAACAAAGAGCTGTACTAAATGACGGCCAGTTGCACAATGAAATCCAGAGGGAGCGCCTTCGAAAGAACAGCGCCGTCCTCCTCGGCCCGTTCCGTCAAACGAACGGCATCAACGACCGTGCCCAAGATTTTAACTACAGCAGCCGATGGATCTGCGCCGACGACGAGGAGTGTCAATTCAAGGTGTGCCCTTTTTGTCGACCGGGGTATGCCGATCGGTCTTTTTTAAGCCTTACCGGAGCGGCACACGGAGAACTATCACCAACAGCAGCCACGGGGTTTGGCTTCCACGTATTGGGCGAGCGACCCGTCGTAGATGCAACCATTCTCAAGAGCATCGGTCTGCGCCCTCCTCCTCCAGTTAGTGCCAATGCTGTCGATGAAAAAGGCCGTTGACACGCTGACGGAAATTAGTCTCGATCTGAGATCACCTTTAGTGAGAGTTCCTTTGCTTCAGAGCTTAGCATGATAGAGATGCTAGAAGACCAGATAGCGCGAAGCCGCGGGCTTTGGCAGAATAGCCATTGTGCGTCCGAGCTTGACCAGGAGGCTATTCTGTCTTTGTTGCCCTCAACTCCTGGCCAGCTGACGCAATCCCCCGGGTGCGACAACTTGGGGGCATATGAGCAGCCCATCAAAGATCTCGAGAAGGAGCCAGAAGGAGCACCAAGAAAACATCCGCAAAATACGCCTCAAGGGGACTTTGTGCGACCACACGATCCCATCCATGAATACAAAATCGATTGTGTAGTCATGGAACATGTTGGCTGCGTCTCTACACCGGAGGTGGATGAAAGCACAGACTACCTTCTCAAAATCAGTGGGCCTGGCACGGAAGCACAGCACACTGGGTCATGACTGGAGTGGAGACTTGAATACTCCCTGGCGGTTCAGTAGATGCTCAAGGAGGTGACACTTGTATGGGCAGTGGTTGAGTAATTCATTAACTTGGATTTCCTGTTTGCCTATTGTAGACCGTTTACTAAGCTAAGGTTCATCCTTCAAGCTCTCTAAGACCTTCTTGATCATTTGGTTGCCAACAACCTTGGCCTCCTCGAATCGCGGCTCAAAGAACTGCTGGGTGCTCACGAAGCGCTTCTCCCACGTCTCAAAGTGACCCATCTTCACGCACTCCTCCCACCCGCGCGCAGCGAAGGTAAACTCGAGGTCATCACTTCGGTAAGTCTTATCCTCAACGGCGGTGCGCAGCGCTGCATCGAGCACATCCTCGTTGCGGAACAGGTACTCGGTAACACCGAGACGGAGGCGGAACAGCGGTGTGCTACATAGCATGTGGTCGTAGGGTACGATATTGAGAGCCGCCCAACAGTCGACCATGGCAAGCAGGGAGAGGTGGTTGTTGGGGCGCGGCTCGTCAGTAGGAGTACCAAGGGAGAAGGACGAGAGGATTGAGGGCTCGAGCAGCGGACGTGTGTCCCATGTATTAGAAGGACCAAAGACCTTGTCGCGAGCAAGGTAGACCCGCTCGCGCAGGCCCTCGAGGTTGCCCTCCAGCATCAGCTTGTACAGAACAGTGACGCTCTTGGCGTACTGGGAGATCTGCTCGCGGGCCTCGGGGTTAAGAATAGCGAGACCGGCGTAGACGTGCCACTTCTGGCTGTAGATGCGCAGCATCAGGTTGACCTTGACGTTCTCGATGCCGCCGACATAGCGGCTCAGCTCCCAGGGGAACTGCTTGTTGGCATGCCAGGCCTTACCCATCGACAAGAAGGCGGCGTGCGTGACGGCCTGTGTATCGGCCGTGATGCGGTCATGCTCCAGCGCCGTCAGGTAAACAAACTTGGAGCGGAGGCAGGATAAGACAGCCTCAACCTTGTGGAGCGCTTCATCTGGGGCGCGGTGCTGGATGAGGACCAGCGGTTGGTTGAAAGGATCAACGTTCGGGCCGTGCAACGAGTGGCACGAGACGATGGAAACATCGGCGGGGAGGTGGGCCTCGAAGGCCTTGATTTCGGGGGACTTGCACGAGGTTTGACCTCCGACAATAGCGCCAAGCTTGGTGGCTGCAGATGGGAACAGAAAACATCGTTAGACATGGTGTATTCTGGCATCGTGGGGTTTACAGTGGGTGGGAGAGGGCGCGTACATGGTCCATACTGGGCAATCACACGGTCAATGACGCCGGCCTCGACGCTATAAATGATGTAGTCGCTTGCGCGGGATACGTAATGACCATTGAGGCAAATTTCTATATTCTTCTATTCGAAAACTTCAGCGTTCTGGCCGGACAGGAACAGATCCACGAGACAGGTGGCGAGAACCGTACATTTCCAGCGTATTCATTTTGCAGCTGTTCCTGGTTCTCTTCCCTGTCGCAGGCCAGAATTCTATGTCCGCCGTTAGCCACTCGGCACGCGGTCGCTTTCGTCACGAGAGTGAGAGAGATGTGTTCCTAATCTTGGGTCCAAGTTAGCGTCTTGGTACTGAGGAGGGTGAGAGAGAAAATATGAGGTAGGGTGATTCTTCAGACAAAGTATGTTTAAGGTAGCAAGGGTTAACATCAGTGAGAGCACAGGGACGGTTCTGACGACCGGAACGGCCGCCAGATGCCCCTGCACAGTGCTCGAGCCAAATGCGCTCTTGTCATCATGTGAGGGAGGGGAAAGGATTCGCGACGCGACGCGAAGAGTGAGACTTACCACAAGAACAAAGGGCTGGAGAGGGATGCAGAGTTTGCTATCCGACTTACCTCCAGCCAGCGGCAGACAGCCTCTCGGCGTACATCTTGCCCATGTCGCCCATTCCAATCAGTCCGACGACGAAGTTTTCCATCCCAGCTGGGACGGCAGAAACGGGTGAAGCCATTGTATCTACTGCTTGATGGGGTAGCAAGCAGAGAGCAAAGTTCACATCCTCCAGCCACAAGCCACCTCTTCCAAGTCTGCGTGGACTGCGGCGAAGTGGAAAGTGTTCGTTGGGATGTGAGAGAGGGTGACAGAAAGAAAAAGAGAAAAAAAGTTCAGAAGTTGTTTTCATAGTCGATGGCGCGGAAAAACTTACATAAGCGAGGAGCGCCAGCTGAACCCTGCGATATAACGATGCGTATATGCATCTACGTAGTATGGAGCAAAGCTCTCAGGCATCAAAAATCTGGGTTGAGCAGGCTCTCCATTACGTCTTCAGTTCAACCTCTGCAATTTCGGTTCTCACGCTTTGAAATTATGGAGGTGGTATTCGCGCTTGGCTCAAATGGCTCGGGGCAGCTTGGCATCGGCCACAAGGAAGATGTCTCGGTTCCCAAGCAAGTCCTCTTCGAACCCGATGCACCAAGCTCACCCATCGTCAAAATTGTCGCCGGCGGGAACCATACGTTGCTTCTGACCAAGACTGGGGAGCTTTACTGGAGTGGAGATTCTACGCCTGGAGCTTGCGGTTTGACGTCTGGTCCTGATGTGCCTGCCGTCCGCGAGATCAAGCTCACCAGGGATGGGGAGAGTGATGTCGGGGAAATTGCCCTGGTTGCTGCGACCTGGGAGGCTTCGGTGATCGTCGCCAAGGACGCAGAAGGCAAGAAGACCAAAGCTTTCAGCTTCGGGATGGGTGGGAAGGGAGAACTGGGTCAGGGCGAGCTCATTGTGCGAACACCGCACGCTAGCGAGATCAAAGACTTCCCACCTCCCGGAACAGAGATTGTGGACCTTGCTGCGTGCATGAGCCATGTCGTCGCGGTTCTCAGCAACGGCGATGCCTACGGCTGGGGCAATGGGTCGAAGGGACAGGCTGGAAATCCTGGACAAGTCATCCACGCCCCGCGGAAGATCGAAGGCGTCCCCTTCAAGGTCACCAGAGCCGTGTGTGGGCGGACGTTTTCTTGCTTGTTCGGCGAGCCTGAGAGTGGAAACATTCAAGTGCTCGGTTCAGACAAGTGGGGGATCCAGGCCGGTGCCCCCCAGCCCGCTCCCAAATGGAAGGATGTCGGAGCCAGCTGGGGAAACGTCTACATCTTGACCGAAGACGGCGAGCTACAAAGCTGGGGTCGAGACGACCATGGACAGCTACCTCCACCGAACCTCCCAAACCTCAGCAAGATTGCCATTGGCAGCGAACATGTCGTTGCCCTTTCAGCTGAGGGCGATGTCTTGTCATGGGGCTGGGGCGAACACGGAAACTGTGGACCTCAGGTTGAGAACAATGATGTCAAGGGCAGATGGAACGTCATTGCGTCGTCAAAATTCATCCCTCCTGGATCTAAGATAGGCGCAGTCGGTGCAGGGTGCGCCACCAGCTGGGTATTCATTACAGCTGATGAGTGAGATGGCCACCCAAATGCGAGCAAATTTTCCATCATATCCACATCAGCCCGGGACTCGTTAGTCTGGGAAGAGGGCAAGATTCTTAACATCCGACAACCTCTGCGTAGGCTCCAGGAATTGGGACTGATCGTCGGTTGGCTCTGGACGCTCGCGTTCAGGCTCTGCCGTTTGTCGATCCTCACCTCGGCTCATATGCATGGCAGAAGGATTCTGAACGTGTTAGCTTCTCAGCAAGCGCAGAAGAGAATCGTAGGAACTCACCGGGTCCACGCTATGATCCCACTCCAGTCTCGCATCTTCCTCCGCATCTTCGTCTTCGTCTCGCACAGGCTCCCAGCCGTCGTCCTCGACGAACAGACTCTCCGACCTCATAGTTGGTGGTGGCGGCGGCCTCTGTGATGGACGCAGGTCAAACGCCCCTATACGTGACGCGCTGGCTCTTGCGGCACTCAGTTGTGGGGTCGGGTTCTGCTGTGGTCGTGATGGAGGAGGTGGAGGAGGTTGAGGCTGCGGTGCCTCGGAGGGAGCCACGCTCGTTCTACGAGACGTGGCTTCGAGGTGCGGACCATTGTTTTGTGCAACGTTCTTGCGACCCTTCTTCGTCTTTTGGCCAGGATTGCTACCCCTCTCCCCCACAGTCATGATCAAGAACTCGCACGAGACAGCATCACCTGTGTAGGAAAGCTGAATTGGACGAGTGGGAACCGAGTATCGGGCCGAGATATCGTTGCCGGTGATGCCCGCATGTTGGATAATTGCGCGGAAATCTTTGACAGATATCACGATGTGAAGCTTGTCCTCGACGTCGATGTCATCAAACTCGTCAGCCTCCACAGCAATGGATGTTTGAAGGGGCTTCTTCAGGACGGCTTGGGTGTATTAGTTTGTGGGCATAGACTAAGTAAACAGTAGGGAGGACACACCATCCTCGCTAACAGTCTTCTCACTGAAGCAAGTAAAATTGACATGATCGCCATCAGTGTTGATGTCAAGGAACTCGATACCAGGGCCGAAATGATCCATCAACTGTCGTAGGGTCCGTGATGAAATCGTCCAATGGTGTGGAGAATCTTGCTTGTTGAACTTGGCGTGGACGGGAACCGCGACCTCAAAAGGCAGTCGGTGCGTCGAGGTCAATCCATTGCGGAAAATGATGCGAGCGATGAACCGACTCTGGATTCCTTCGCCATCCTCGATGGCAATGTCGCACCGCTCAATGAGTGTCTGCTTCTCGACATCTCTCTGGTTGTCTGGGGCAGTGCGGCTTCGGAACAAAGAGATGAGAGCCTGAGAAATGTGTTAAAAATGGCAATGGAGATTTGGCCTTCTTGTACACATACTCGAATATAGAGGGTGCAATAGAAGCGATCGCGAAACTGGCCGCTTCCTTGAAACTGATAGCGTGAAAAGAACTTGTTTGTGGCAAACCTAACACTGGCATAGGCAGACTTGGAGGTGTTCAAAGTGGTAAGGACGAACTGTATATCTGTCAGCTCGGTGGTCAGAAAATAATGTCATGGTTCAGCACGCACAGAGTCCCTTCGCGCCTCGAGAGAGACGTCGTCACTGAACTTGTTCAGGCAGATGAGGGCGTCACGAAAGGCCGAGACGCCTTCCTCGCTGAGAGTGAAGTTGAGAAGAGCCATGATTCCCTGCCACGGAATATCATCGGCGACACATCAACGACAACCAGGGTGACTAGAAGGGGGTTTGGTGATCATTTCGCTTGTATAGTGTTGAGGACGCTCTCGATCATCCGCCGCCTGGCAGAACGGTACCTGGGCGTGAGGGTGAGGGAAAGACCCGGTACGTGCATATATCCCGTTGTATACATCTACCCTGTATCATTTTCTTTCACGACACCAAATTAGGCGAGAACTTCGTTTACTTTGTTCTTCAAAACGTACGTTATATTAAAAAAATCTCTGCATCATAAAGCCCGAGTCATTGCTCACTATCGGCTATTATTAAACCTCCTGTGTCTCTACTTGTCAAATTCCAGTGTGCTGCTGCATGCTTTGGTCCCTTAGGACCACTAGCGGCGGAAACAGCTGTATTTTCCCATTGAGAAGCGCCACGGCCCGCGTCGCACACCGTGACGATCGGCATGGACACTTGTGCCAAAGTGCTTGCCGCCAATGCCTTTTCCCCAGAATAAACCCATGATGTAGTGGTGTTGATGTTGTGGTGTTGAACTTTTTGGTGGGGTAGAATGTGTTGTTCTGGTGGGAATCCGTCAGCGCCACAAGAATCTCCTACCTGAGGGGGAGGAAGGACTTACTAGTGGAGAGGTGTCGTCGAAGAAAGGTTTGGTGAGAGAAAATAAGGTATTGCGAGGTCGATGATCGCTCTTTATAAGGACCGGTTTCTTGTTGGACAAGTTCCTTGGTCTTCGACAGGACGACGGCTGGGGAGGCTTGTGAATGTCCATGACGTAGTTGATGTGGCGGTGCAACATCGGGTTGAGTTGTGATGCATGTCACTGGAGGGGTGTAGTCTAATATTGCCAAGCTAACCCTTGTTTAACTTGTCCAGAGTACCGAGTGACGAGTGTCACATAGTTTGCACTACGTAGCGCGCCCATACGGACTACCGCATAAGGGACTCTGATGATGATTATGGCTAGTAGCCAACAAACTTGCCACGACGCGTCTACACAACGCGTTTACACAACGTGGAGTTGCGAGCGAGGATAAGAAATGTTGCATGCATCAGGCACAACACTTAGCAACAAGTGAGGCAGTTATTTCTGGAATAGTCTTGTCATTGAGAAGCTCTTATCCCACAGTGATAGTGTCCTTCTGTTCAATGTTCGAAAAATACCCTGCTAGAGCCATGAACACCCGGACTCCTCAAAACTAACAATGTGTGTTTAGCAGATCTATTGACCGAAAGTAGACTATGTCACTACGGTTAAAATAATCAATTAGATAAACAGCCCTCGAATATGGTTACTCAGTCAATGCCTCCTAGGCTCCCACACGACGATTCCCGTAGATACTATTAGTAGGAACTAGTAACTCAGATATGGAACACTTGAACAGGTAAAGACGTTCACATTGACACCTAGGATCAAAGGGAATGGAAAACCTATAAATTGGAGCATTTATCCCTGCATCAATTGAGATCTTTCATCATCCTCATCATCTAATCTGCAGACTTTGCAACCCGATACTGCGATCTCTGCCTCCCGACAACGCACCTTGATGATACAGAACCACGAAATCAACCAAGATGGACGATAAACCACCTCGTCGCTCATCCCGGATCAACCTAGGCGTCCCTAACCCGTTTCTTCAGGAACACTTTCAGATGGACCGCCCTAAACGAGCCCGTGAGAGTGTCGACAAGGATAAAGGGGTCCTCGGCAACAATGACAACAACGCCCTCAGCGACAAAAGTGGCGACGAGCCTGACAGAAAGAGACAGAAAAATGATGTCACCAACACTCCGGACTCTCAACGCAGATACAGCCTTAGATCTCGACTGTCAGAATCCTCGCCCGTCTCTCAGCCAGAGTCGGCAACGAAGAGAAGCACTCCTGACTCTTACAAGCAACATAATCTCAGATCTCGCCTGACAGGTTCGTCTCCAGTCTCTCAGCCAGAGCCGCTAATTAAGCACGAGACTCCAGATTCCCAGAGACAGCATAATCTCAGATCTCGCCTGACTGGATTGTCTCCGGCCTCTCAGCCAGAGCCATCAACGAAGAAAAGCATTCCGGATTTCCAGAAGCAACATCACCTTAGATCTCGTCTGACGGGCCTCCCCGAAACACCTCAGCAAGCCACACCAGGCCCAGCTTCACGAATCACCCCAAATTCTGAGAGACGGGATAGCCTGAGGCCTCGCCCAGGAGGTTCCTTTCAAGCACCCCAACAGAAGTCGTCGGCTCAAGCTTCACAGAGCACTCCAGAGTTTGAGCGACGACGTAGTCTCAGAAACCGCCCGGCGATTGCCCCCCAGACCATCAAGAAAGAGTCGTCGGGTCCAGCTCAGCGCAGCAATGAGAGACCTTCTCGTTCTGTCAATACTTTCGGAACCAAACCAGCTGCACCAAAACCAGTTGCACCCAAACCAGCTGCACCCAAGGTATCTGCAACCAAGGTATCTACACCCAAGCCGCCTGTTACCAAGCAGACTGCACCCAAGCCGACTGCACCCAAGCCGCCTGTGGCCGAGCCGCCTGTGGCCGAGCCATCTCAACCGACATCACAGGCATCAATCAAAATGGAGGCACCACAACCTCAAGTCGCCAGAGCAGGCCCCCCCCGCCAAAGACTCGTGGCTGATCCTTCGACGGTCTGCCGAATTTGCTCTGCCCAGTTTGCTGACGCTCGCGAGCTCAGATTCTGTCGCTGGCTTGCTTGGCGAATCTGTACACAGTGCTGGGGCACATACGGTCGCAGCCGTGGTTTTGGCCCAGGGGCATGGGATGACAAGGTAATTGCGCGGAAGGCGGAAATGGACGAACTCAAGGTGAAGATGAAAGCCCCCAGTGCCGGAGGAACACAAATCGGCGACAACACTAACAAGGCTACTGATATTGGTAGTGAGATCGCCCACGGTGATAATGGCGAGAACACCTCGCTTTTGCCGATTCCACAGCTTGCTTCCGACTCCGAGATTCCATCCTCAGATCCCCCGGATTTCGACCCGAACTATGTTCTTCAATCGCCTCGGTTCCCCCCAATCCCACAACTGCCGGAATTTGACCCAAATGGAATCTTCCCACGCTACGAGTATCCGTCGCTCACAGCATTCCAAAGACTCCCATATTACGGTCCGAGCCAGGCTTTCCGGGTCCCCGAGACTCCTCCAGTCGCAGGACCCTCAGGTTCCGGCTCGAACCAGACATATGAACCTCCTCAGTCTGCCTCTGCTCGACGAAGCTCATTCCTCGACCTGAATCAAGCCTTCCGAATTCATGAGTACACACACCCCAGACAAATCCCAGTTTCCGCCCCAGAACAGATGTTCAACGGCGGTCCTGCGATGTCTGCACCTGTCGAAACGAATGGTGGACCCTCTCGCAACCCCACACGGCCGGTGATGGATGCACTCGACACCAGGCCCGAGGTTGCCCTAAGTTATCACCGTCAATCAATTAGCGCCTTGCTTCAGAGCCCAACAAACCTGGCAAGTCTGTCAATTGAACAAGACGATGATGTGATGATCGTTGAGCAGGAAAACAGCGCGCGTGAGGCCCTGGACGCAATTTTGTACAGTCGGGAGCATGACTGAAAGTACGACGCAAAGAACGGCTGAGAGCCCAGCTTGAGCATGAAGGAAAAACGCAGGCAACGAATATAGATTAGAGATGAAGAACCTGCTAATGATTTGGGAGGGGAATTTAGAGCAGAGGTATGAAGTTGGCTCTTGGCACCGGCCGGAAAGGTTTGGTTATTCCCCTTCCTATAGACATTGGCATTGGAAAGTATGCTTGAGAACAGCTCATGTTGCTACTTAGAGAGCATACTAGTGCCAGAATAAATATCAATTACATTGAAGTGCATAAGAGACTCTAAGCTGCTCGTGATCATCTTAATTCGTAAAGTCATCATCTTTATCAGTAATTCTGGAGCTCACGCCAGCCAGAGGCGACCAGACTGTCACCCCCAACTCTATCACCAGCCCCAGTCCAGTAGAATAGACCTCCCAGTCCTATGGACTTGGCATATTGAGCCTTTATCTGAACTGTTCTGGGAACGTCAAAGGAAACGAAGCCCTTGTCGCCCTCGTCGTCCACAAAGGAAGCGGTAGCAGCCGCATCCTCGACATAAGCATTGTTAACCCACCTTTCCGGCAAGTCACAGTAGTCTATCTCGCCAGAGGCTTCAAATGGATGTCCAGGTCCGCGTGAAGGAGAGAAATATCTCGCATAGGCTGGAATACCCAGCACAATCTTGCGACTGGGGAAGTCGTGGGCTAGGAGGTAGTTAACGCCGCCATGAGCGGAAGCGCGAAGGGCAGGATAAACCTCGTTGAGGTTCTGGCTTGGAGGCATCAGCTGGGCGTGGTGACCTGAGACGTCGGTCCAGCTGCCAGCGAAGTCGTAGGACATAAGGTTGAGGAAGTCGAGCTCTCTACTAACGGCGGGGAGATCGAGGTGCTTGAGGCAGTATTGTCCGACGGGGAGAGCGCTGGTCAACAGAAACCAGGGCGATGGAAGAGCTCGACGGATTTCCTGGAGGAACTTGACATAGTTCACACCCGCGTCGGGATCCTGTGGGTGTTCCCAGTCAACTAGTCCAGACTATTAGCGTGGACTGTTCCGTTCCATTTGAGCACATGGAAACTCACTGTCGGCACCATCCAGTTTGTGCTTCTCACAAAATCCCCTGATCTCCCCCGCAAATGTACATCTTGCAGTTTCGCTCTCGGCAACCTTGGGAAACTCCTTGCTGCTGGCGCCGCCGCCCACAGATACCAGCGTCTTGATGTGGGGATTCTGGCGCTTCAGCTCAGCAATTGCAGCGAGGCATCCCTTAACCCCATCGACTTCTTTATCATTGTCGGCCCATTCATCAAGTGGCTTGAATTGAGAATGTTAGCGGACCATTATACAAGGGAACCATCTCAATGGGTGCGAACCCGAAGGGTGCCATCTTCGTTGACACTAGAACGAGTTAGCCCAAGTTCCCGCTATTGGAGGCCGGGGTAGCTAGGCGTAGCGGCATTTGGACAAAATTGCTTACCCGACAAAGGCATAGAAGATGTGCGTAATGGATGCAATATCAAGGCAAGACGGCGGTTTGTCTTTGTAGACGCGCCACGAAGGATAATAGACGGCATTGATATATTGGGACATTGCTTAATTGATGCAAAACAGCCAAGATGCGAGCTGGATGATGATGGCGAAGACGAGGATGTTATGAGGGACAATACGAGGCCACACATGGCTTATAAACTGCTGATGTCACCGAGACGACCCCGCAGGGCGCAGCATGTACACCGCGGTGAGACACCAGGTGAGCCCTTGAAGGTTGTACGTTTCTGTATAGTCGAGGTTTTCCATGATGGCTCTGCAGATTTTGAGGCATAAGGGATTCAGAATAAAAGACTCATTAATCTAAATGTTCTAGTAAATTATGTGGATATTTGGGTGGTTCGATGCTGTGCGGGATGCATGTGTCGGTCATCTCATTGGTATACGCAATACTTGACATCCTCTTCTGTTCTTGTATTATTTCATCACCCCGGTAGCCTCGGGTTGCAAGCGGCAACGGTCTCGTTGCAGATGGTTGATTATTCATCTTTGATGACATCGAGATGGTCAAAGACAGGCTATTAATTAATCAGTGGTACGGACTATAAAATAGGTTCGGTGTACTTATAGCCAACTTATCAGCAATTGACAGTATCTGGGGGTTACAGACTCGAGTTTCAATACTTAGCTTTGTATCGATTCGGGGGAAACCCTCCAACTCATACTGAACGGGATAGGCAGCTCCCCGTGAATGTTTCCTTAGAGGAATGATGGTGTTGGTTGTGAGATCGCCGAAAGGTAATGAACTACCATCAACAGCTCCTTGTTCCTGACTTGTCCCAGGCCAAAATGAGAAAGGCTATTCGGAACTTCCCCACGATCAGACGGAGAGAGAAAATAGGGCCTTGCGGAATTGAGCTGCTTGATCCTCCCGAGTCCACAATATCTCCAAGACATGCTTGATCAAAAGACGGACACGGTCCAGCTAAGTAACCAGTGTAAATACTCACCTGCCTGATATTAAACGTTGAAAGTAGCCAGAAAATCCCCAAAGGCTCATTTTTCATCGCCTGAATCTCCGACGATTGGGGAGTGTTAGTTCAGGTGCACGTCCTTGGGCAATCACACCCTTGAACGCCGCGGAGACTCACATTTACGCAGAGCCTTGTCTAATATCGCTAACTAAGTACTTATAATTTTGGCAGGGATTTCTTGCCTTAGTCCTGTCTCGGCAAGAGTGTGGTGATTTTAGACAATGATCTTGCTCGATTGCTTGAACCGGCATGGCTAGGGGTACTAGACGTTTGTGGCAATCATGCCGTTTGTCGGTGAGCTGTTTCGTGTTGGCCATGACCCGACGGATGTGACCAGTGTGCGCATACTCTTCATTACTGATGCGCGAATGATCAATTCTGGAGAGACCTCCGTTGAAGCCACAGAGTTGGGCGTGTGTAACCGCCTTCTCACCCCAGCCTCGTGATGGTTCCGGTGTACAAACAAAGAGAACCCTGGTTCGGGTCACTACATTATCTGAGCCTCGGACTCGGGCCGATGCGTACGTGCACACACTAGATACCGTGTGTTTAGCCATACACGCGACTCAAATGCAGTGTTCCCCGACATGGCGTTGGTTTCCCTTTGTCTCGTTACGACGACACCACTGGCTTGTCATGAGATTTAGCCCCTGTCACCGGTATAGCGGCTTCTAGCATGGTTTGGTTGTTCCAGGACAAGCATTATGAGTCCGTCGACTTCAGCTCGCCAGCCCTCATCTTGCCGCTGTGACTGGGCACTCTGTGTCTTGGCTGAAGGCATGTCCAGGGGTGTAAACACCGGTTTGCACACACTGTTGGCCACACCCTCGCAGTCCCACCAGATCTAGGAATTAACAACATTTGATAGGTCTCCTTCCATTAAGAGAGAGGTGCTTCAGTCGTTTCTGCCGAGACCTCTTGTTCCAGCCCAAAATAACTCCGATGAAGCAGGCTGGCACCCCACCTATTCCCGATAACTCGGGTTGTTCGCGCAACGGCGAACTGAATGCCGAGGGATAAGCATCGCATTACTACTCCCCACGGCAAACCCCGTCACACCATGGCTTGTGACCCGTTGGAACCCGTTGGACGGCGGTGAATCATGAGATTCGTTCTCAGGGCTGCCAAGGCCTGTGGCGGACCTGCAGCATAGCACGCCCAGTTTCTTCCCCTCCTACTGCCGAGAGTGGTGATTGTGATTCCTGTTGGTGACAACTAGAGCTGTCATAGGTGACCACATAGCGCGACAACTAGGCAGAGTGGATGCTGTCGTTCCAGGTTGTCGGGTTGATGAGTGCGTCACCCAGCCAGTGGAACTCGATAGCCCCAACCACTATCCCTATGCGGTCGGGAGTGCGTTTCCTGACGCTCGGGGTGCATCGTGCCAACATTATGACTCTTAGACTCATCGGCTATAGGGCGGTAGATCTATCGGGGCGGTGTGCTTGAATCGATGACGGTGCGCAGCCTGATGAGCTTCATCCGATGATCCAAGCCTGCCTCAAAGACCATTGTATGTTCTGCGGCATTTCAGGTACGAGCCGTCTCGCATGCCATAACTGTTGCAGAAGAACGAAACCTCATCCGTTATCGTCCCTGGTCCTGGAATCAAAGACTTCCGCTCGCCGCCCCAGATTTCGTTACCCGTCACACAGCGGACGACCCGCGTTTGCAGCCCAACACTACATGTCCTAATGCACCTCTCCGCATCTGCCATCAAGCCGTGTCTGTGCAACTTGCGAACCCGAGGCTAATTGACGAGTACAAAGGGGGAAAAGCAAGTTCCATGTGTGCCGCTGCAAGTCTGGTGGTGCAGATATCCATCGCGTGGGGCGGATGCACAGGCATGTTTGCTCTTACAGTGTGCGAACAAAACCACCACGAGCGCAAGGGAGGCGGGTGAGGGCGTAAGATGAGATCCCATATGGAAGCACAGTGTTTAAGCAAGGGAGTGATCCTAGCTAGATCTGCAGGTTGAGGGACGACAGTCGTTACACATGTGAGACGAACGTGGTGGAATCGCGGGGGGGGGGGGTCCTCGCAATTCCGAATGACGATGGCACAGGCGGATAGCAACAGAATCAAACAAGGACGCCGAGGGCACTGAAGGAACGTGAGATTGATTCGTGACTACTCTTGAGACAACGATTTCAAGTATGAGAAAAGAGTCGCTCGCGCAACTCAAGCAGCGTCCCCGTGAATAGCGTGTAGATATACATGGTACAAAGTGTGAAGAGTCAAATCGCAGAGGCATGTGCATTCGGTGTATCATTCGACCATGAGGGCACAACACATCGACCCTGAATGCCCTATCCTTGGTTCTATAAGAACTTCAGGAAAGTCCATCCAGCCCTATTAGAAACGAGTCGCGCGCCCGGGTGGCGATAGAACGCCTCCCATCTCACCATGGGTGAGCCAACGAAACACTCTCTGACAGCACTGCCATGCCGTTCTCCCAAGTACCAAGACGAAATAAAATCAAGAACAAAAACAACAAGTAATCCCTTAAACTTCCTTTGCACGCGCCTTCATGAAGGGTAGTAGTAATCTCACAGAGCCCGCAACTTTGTGGGCCGATTCCCTGAACGCCCTGAACGATCCCGCAAGTTTGCCATCAATAACAACCCCCCGAATAACTTCCATCGGCCGCCCCGTCATAGAAAGCCGTTTTCGCAGTGAACAAACATCCTGCAATCCCTGGCCGCGTGCATCAAACCATGAGCTCAAAAAAGACGTGGAGCGACACCCCTGCTGGTTGCAATCGACAGGTGTCGTCCTTCAATGTTCTAGCCGCGGGTCCAAGGTCTCGTGGCCCGCCTCACCTGGAGAGGATCCAGACGAGCCCCCTCCCACAGCGTGTCCAGCACTTGGGTCATTATCCTACATGACCGTTGATGCCAGCAAGCGCGACTCGACGTCGTCCATGCCCATACCGTCCATGCGCGGGCCTTCCATGCCCTGAAGTCGGGACTCGATGGCCTGGAACCGGGGCTCGTATCCGCCGGCGCGGGCCTCGAGGTTTTCCATCCGCTTCTCAATGTTTTCGAGGCGTTGTTCGATGCGCATCAGGCCTTGGGCCATGTCGTGGTTGAGGCGATCGAGTTTATTAGTGAAGGATCGGATCGAGGTGGCCAACGGGGCATTCTCCTGGCCAGGCGTGCCAGCGGGGACGCGTGGTTCGTGGTTGTGACGGCCCTCCTGGATGGCAAAGCGCCATTGATTGCCAAGCTGGACTTCGCAGACGGCCTTTGCGCGGAACGGGCAGTCGATCTTGCGAGTCGAGGGATTGCGCTTCTTGGCGGTGCTGTTGTACTTGACGCCACCGCGGTCGCAGACGAGGTCGTAGCGGGTGGGCTTGCCGTCACGGTAGTTGGAGGCGCGCAACTTGACAATTCCGTAGCCTTGGTCCTTGGCGACACGCTGGACAGAGGCCATCAGGTCGTCGAAGGTCCGAAAGATGCCTTCTGGTGGGGGCAGTAACGCCGGCGGTGGTGTATTCGGCATGGTGATTGATTGAGCCAGGGTGGCGGTTGGAAGGGGCGCAATTTGGGAGGCGGGGACGGGGGCAGGATGCGGTCGGACAGCAGCGAAGAGGCGACTCTGCCGTGTGAGAATGTCGAGCGGGAATGAGCAGTAGATATCGCGTCTGGTGCGTGTGTTGGTCGAGGTGCTGCTATACTAATATGCAAGAGGCTGGGCTGTGAGGATTTTTCCAATCCGCACTGTTGACAAGTTGAGCACTTACAAGGTTTAGTGTTGATCCGGTCCGGAGGCCGCGGAAGCCCACTCACAGGCAGCGATGCGGCAGGGATGAACGCTAGCGCGGGCGAGAGCACGCCCATCAGGTCCGTCCCCACAGCCTGTGAGTGCTCGCTACTGCAGTGCGCCGCGAGCTGTGTCTCGACAGCAACAGGCACAGGGCCGCCGGGTACTCCAGACCTACAGTGCAGTGCAGCGGCGCGGCGGCGCAGAGGCGCTGAGGCGTAGGCGTGCGCCGCGGGAATCGAGCAGCAGCGCCGCTGATCATGGGAGGCGCTTTGGCTGCGTGGCGATGGGCAGCTGCGAAATGAGACAAGGGACCTTGTGTAGCTAAGCTGCTAAGATAGAAAGGAATTCGCCTGCAGCTACCCCGTGTGTTGCGTTGATGTTCCCCAGTGAGAGCTGCAGACACGTTGGCCGACTCCCCTAGCTTCAGTCGCTAACTCAACGAGGGTTGACGGTCGACGGCTCCTACAGTGTCTCCTCTGACACATCACAAGCCAGCCGTCTGTGAGGCGTCGAGCAAACTACCTGACGCAACGACATGGTGCATGCTGGATCAGACGGGGATGGAAATTTTCTGCATCTCCTGCATCTCCTGCAAACGCCGTGGATGGCTTGACGCTGACCCTGCTACGGGCTGCTGCTTGCTTTGCCGGAACCCGCGCGGTTGTCCCGGATGGACACGGTGCGGCGCCCAGGCTCAAGAGGATCCCGATGGCCTCTCCTCGGTACCCTTCACACAGTACTGGAGTCGACTTATTTAGCCCACGTCGCAGCGGCGCACGCGCTGGGGTAGCACCAACGTCCAAGCTTCTTCCCTTCTCTCCCTTGCCCCACGTCGCGCAGGGCCCAGTCTCCAGACGCAGACCCGGCCCAGATGCAGACCTCCATCATATCTCCCCAACTTCTAGAACGATTCGTGCACCCGCCCAGCCATAGTGGGATATTTCTTCTTCTCAAACGGTGTCGCCGGGTACTCTGCTCACTGACAGCCGCTGCCCGCCCTCTCAGCCGTGCTTGTTTGCCTCCCCACTCCTTTCGCCCCCTGTTGCCACACGCTTCACCCCTTCACGCCTCGCCCTCGCCCTCTCCCTCTCTCCCAACTCGGCTCAGCCTCGCTATCCTCCCAATGGACCAGCAGCCAACCACCAACGCTGAGGCGCCGGAAGGCGGCCGGGATGTCTCCGATGAAGCCCGTCTTGAGGAGGCCATGGAGCGGCTCAAGCTCCTACACATCAAGGTACTGACTGTGTTTCTAAAGATAAGACCTGCTGTGCAGACTGGCTGACCCATGCTGTTGTTTCAGGCCCGACTGCTGCGGGAAACCATTCCCAAGATGATTGACCCGCTCATCCAGAAGCAGCCCTCACGTATGGATGCCTCATTCCGCTCACCTCCCTTGTTCCTTTGACGCCGTGACGCTGATGCATCTCACTCTAGCCGACATCATGTTTGCCGCCTTCATGAAGGCCGTCAACGATGCGCAAGCCAATGTCAACGAGTTTACTGAGTTGATGCGCGATGATATCAGCCAGGACGTCTTTGCCCAGGCCGACAAGAGTCGGGAAGAGAAGCCCATGGGCATCACCCCGTGGCGGCACAGGGACCACCCAGATTGGTTCAGGATGGACTCAAAGGCATAGTGTACGATATGTGTGTGGGTTTAGCCCACAGTGTTACGATAGAATGATTTACAAGCGGGATTGTCTTTTCAACTCTCCAGCCTTCTGAGGGCCATAGAGAAATACGAGGGCTGGATGAGATTCCTGTACTTTAACCAATCAAGTTACCAAGGACACTGATTCTGATTGTTGCGATCCTGGTTTGAACAGAGACTCACGTACAACATCCATTGATCAACTAAGTGATATGTACACCACTCGATAGTTTGTCAAGAGTCTGGTGAAGTAAGGATCTAAAGACAGGCTTGCATTTCCTGGCTCCAGTAAGAGAACCCTCCAGAACAACGTCGCAACGGTTTTCGACTCAGAGTAGACCAGACTGGGCCACGCAATGGAAGAATGTTGCTGCGCTCTGTGGTTAATTGGGTGGAGCTATGACAAAAAACTACAATTGAGCGAGGAATTTTCTCACGTGACGAACATCCACCATTTCCCCACTCTGATTCGTTGGTTTAGCGGGCACAATCCGCCTTTCCACCCACACAAAATTTCCCCAAATCTCGAAATTCCTCTTCCTGTTGTGAGATCCTCATCGCAACACCCGACAATACCGCAAAAATGGTCTCCCAGCGTGTCACTTACCGCCGCCGCAACGGGTGAGTCCCTATCCGAACGAGCTCTAATGCAATCATTCGAGCCACTGTCGTTGCGATCGCCCGGACTGACAAGGATTTCTCGCGCAGCTACAACACCACCTCCAACCGAACCCGAGTCATCAAGACTCCCGGTGGTGACATCCGTCTGCTTCACATCAAGAAGCGCGGCACTGTTCCCAAGTGTGGTGACTGCGGCTCCAAGCTGTCTGGCGTAGGTTGCCCTCAACGAACAAACGAGCATTCGTGGTGGTGGTGGAGGACTGGATCGACGAGATGGGTTGGCTCAACTGGGAAGAGGACACGAAAGCATGCCTCGGGAACAGCCTCGCTCCAGCCCTTGGGCATTCATGGACGGCGTTGAATCCTCCGGTTGCCGCCTCTCCATCCTCATTGTTCCAGTTCACCACCTCCACACGAACGGCTCCCACCAGAAAATTCAAATACTGACTCTTCCCTCTTCAGATCCCCGCTCTCCGACCCCGCGAGTACTCCCAGATCTCCAAGCCCAAGAAGACCGTCCAGCGCGCCTACGGTGGTTCCCGATGCGGTGGCTGCGTCCGTGACCGTATTGTCCGAGCTTTCCTCATTGAGGAGCAGAAGATCGTCAAGAAGGTGTTGAAGGAGCAGGAGCAGAGCCAGAAGAAGAAATAAATGCAATTTCCATTGCCGGATTTGGCTTTCTGCGTGGGAGGGCAAGGAACTCTGGGGACTCGGTTCATTGCTTTGGTGTTCATTAGGGCAAAAGGGACTGCATGATACATCGGGACCGGGCCAAGAATGGCTGGTTGTCTGCCGTCTTAAGGACTGCTACTTTCCTCTTGGTGGTTGAAATGAAACGAACATCAAGCGGGCATGGACTAATTTACCGGTCATTGCAAGTGACTTTGAGACTATGTGATTGTGTGTGTCGTGGCTGTTTCCTATGCCTTGGTCTCCCCAGCGATTCGTCCCAAGTAATGAGCCCAAATTTATCCAGCACAAACTATTCCATACTCCATACTTCAATCCTCCCAGCGTATTGTTGAAATGGCGTTGTGAGCAGCTCTGTCCTATAGTCCTAAAGCGCATGGTTGCCCGCAAGTGACAATTCATGACGTGCAGCACTTCCGAAAAAATAATCAACACCCCACGTTCGGCTCTTGTTCCGACTTCCGACATCAATCTACCTTCCACAACGCCTCCTCGTCCGCCTCCCATTGTCTTCTGGGCCGCCATATCTACCTCTGAGTTATCTGGACTCTGTATCATGGCCGCTCGCAGCTTCATGCGCCCCTGCGCCGCCCCGCGCGCTCTGCGCCAGGCCCTCTCCCAAGCCTCCAGTGCTCCTTCGCGATCCACCATCACAGCTCTCCGATCCCACGCACCGACGTCGCCGGGCCCTCTACAGGCACTCCCCCTTGGCCACAGACTTTTCCACGCCGTGCCGAGCCGGAGGAAAGACCAAGAAGCTCCAGCGCACGCACCGACCGACCTCAACGACCTCAATGTGTTGGGCGACATCCCTATACCGTCGACATCGGTAGACGTGTGTATGTACGACGGGTTCGGGCTGAACAGCGGTGTCACGATATCGGACGGAAACGGCGTGATGCTGGTTGATGGGGAGGTATTCAACTGGCGGCCGTGGGAGGCGAAGGGGTCAATGAACTTGGCCAACAAGAAGGGCCAGTTTGAGATTCCCGCGCAGGCATTTGCGCTCTTTGACCTAATATGGCCACGACCTGGTGAGTCCCAGTAGCACCTATTCCTTTCCTTGTTCCGTCTCTTCAATGGAGACCAGGAAGCATCATAGCAGTTCACTTGGCTAACGGTACTACAGACCTCTTAATCATTGGCACGGGTCCATCGATTATGCCCCTTAGTCCCGAGACTAGACGACACATCTCTGAGCTCGGTATCCGAATCGAGCTGATGGACACGAGAAACGCGGCCGCGCAGTTCAACCTGCTGGCGACAGAGAGGGGCGTCTCGGATGTGGCGGCAGCGCTGATACCAGTGGGCTGGAAAGATGGCGTTGGCGCAAAGTAACGGCACTATAGGCCGGGCTGGCGGTGACGCCTTGATGGAGAGCAGAGCTATATGTGTACACTGTAAACCTATGATGTAAGAGTAATGCATGGATATTGTTGTTTGCTGTATATTACTTGGAACTGGGCTTCGCCAAAAGGGAGACGAACAAGATATCGGGATATCAGGAGGGTACATGAGGTTATTGGATGTGGATACCCATTTAGAATTCAACTCTCCTCGCCTATTCAAATATTGGGTGTGTTCACAGTTCGATGCGTAATTATGTGACGGGCTTCAACAGTAGTTCATGTGAGTGTTCGCCCAGCCCATCTCAATCTTACAAGTGAACATTAGAGTTGAAGTGCAAATGTAATGAGATGGACCCCACGTTGCACTTTTGACAGCCATCTAATTCACCACTGATATTAGCTCAAACCAATCTAAAACCCTCCCTAGGATTCTCGAGTCAGTTTAAGAGTATTCGGTTGATATTTCTTCTAGCGCTTGTCCGCTCGGTGACCATATAGGGTAAGTAGGGCCAAGAATATGTTGTCGTCATATTAGATAAGCAATCAGATCCGGCACAGGTAAAATACCTACCCATGTTGGACAGACGCGGCCATGATTGGCCGGTGTGGTTCTTCCAATGAAGATCTCTTCGCAACCCCAGGTGGATGATGCAATGCGGCGATTGGTTGGGCAACCAGAAGACTCATCCCATCACCACGAAGCGACGAGCTCTCGCTCCATTTATCGTCACCAATTAAGGCCTCTGGTAACGTAAGGCTGCTCGAGCACGGCCCCGTCAACCTCAATTCCAGCCCGCGAGAAGCCTCTGCGACGACTCGACTGCCTCGTGCGCTCCAGCTCCAGCACCGCCTTCGCCCTGACCGCGATTTTCGTGGGGCCCTGGGCCGCTGTTGGGGTTCTGTGACGGCCTCACCCACAAAAGCTCTGGGCTGAGCCTTTGTCGTGGTCTTTCTGGCTCGCGCATACTTGCCACAGCCGGACTCTCGGATCTCCCTACCGTTCGTGATAGATATCCCGGAGCTTCCCTCCCGAAGCTTCCCTACCGACACTACACTCAGGTCGACAGCACGGCCTGCCTCTCTCCTACCCGCCGCGTTGGATAGCCACAGGACGACGACTCGTGCCTCCCCCGGATTTGCTTTTTGATACCCACGGGTGACTAACTTGGCTGGGTCCGTCACGGACGCGAACCACCGCTTCTTGTTGGACAACGACAGTCTCACAGTATCCTTGGCTTTTCACCGCCGTCGCATTTATCAATCGCGACATCCCGCTCATCTCACCCACTCTCAAAACACTCAGCCGCAACTCATATTGTTCTTCCCGGACCACACATCTCAGACCTCTCTCACCCATCCACCCCGACCTGCCGGGCTACCCACCCGTTGAATGCAGTCTCAGACGCACGGCATGACGGCTCCTCCCCCTGGCCACTCTCAGCAGTCTGCGGACTCCACCGACCCTCACCTCACGGACCCCACGCTCCTCAGGGACAATTCCGAGTTCAAGTCCTACAAGACGAGTGGCTTTGAGTATCCTGGCCTCCGGATCTTTTACCGCCAGCATGCCAAGGCCGACCAGCTTCCCAAGAACCCGGCGCCTCTCCCCTTGCTCGTCTTCCTCCACGGACTCGGCGGCTCAGTGGCCCAGTTTCACCCCCTGTTGAGCAGTTTGACGGATCTGGCTCCTTGCTTAGCTATTGACTACCCCGGATGTGGTCGCTCAGAGTTTTCTGTCACATCATGGGACGCCTACACAACTGAGGCCCTGGTGGAGCTGCTGGAGACCATCATTGATGACTACCGAGACAAGGATGCTGGCCAGCGTGTTGTTCTCATCGGTCATAGCATGGGGACTGCCCTCTCAGCCCAATTGGCCAACCCAAAGGTGCCCCATACGACTTCGCTGGCACAATACATTGTCGGACTCATCGCCATCTGCCCCGTTTCTGGCCCGCCCAGTGAGTCCATGACCACATGGGCCAGGAGGGCTATGTGGATTCCCGGATGGCTCTTCTCCTTGTGGCGTGCCTGGGATGCACGAGGCGGCCCTGAGAGCGCAAGCGTCAAGCGTTTTGTTGGTGAAAGCTCGGATGAGACCGCCAGGCTGCTCCAGAACCGCTTTAACAGACAGAGCCGGACTCCTGTCTGGAGACGCATGGCTAACGGCGCGTTGCCTGTCTACACAAATGGCAAGCCTAGTGGTGGTATTCCTACACTCGATGTTTGGGCGGGCTTGGACATCCCGGTTTACTTGATTGCAGGCGAGAATGACAACATTGTTTCGCCCAAGGACGTCGACAAGATTGTCAAGGTGTTGGACCCCGAGAGAAGCCCATCTGAGGCCGAGCTGGCGGAGGAGGCGAGCAAGACTGTTATAGACTCTGCTGCGCCGGTTAATACTTCGGCACGACTCGCAGATCACATCCCACAAGCAATCGAGGATCTACGAGACGAGGATTTCAAGAGGGCCAAGGCCACTCAGACGGAGATTGATGAGAGTCAGGAGGACCCATCAACCCCTCGAGACCCTTGCACGCCACATGAGACCGTCGCAGAGCTCCCAACTTTGCCAAACCATCCCCGGAAGGTCATACACTCCATCGTCCTGCCTCCGCCGGCCACTCATGCGCTTCTCTACACCCCCTGCACCGTCCGTGCCGTAGCGGGCCTCATCTCTGACTTCCTTGGGGCGAACATCACTGGCCGGCTTTCCCTGGCATGGCAGCTGCAGTACCTCTCCCGCGAGGGCAAGTGGGACGTCAAGAACCTGAACAAGTGGAAGTCGGTCAACCCCGTCTCCGAGCCCATCGGCCCCGTCGGGAAGCCCGTCTTCCGCGCCATGAAAACACTCCGTGAGGCCGACGACATCCACTCCCCGACCGAATTCGTCTCGAACTGGGGCGGCGTCGTCAAGGACGTCATTGATATTTCCAAGGACCAACCCGTCTATGACCCCCGCGGACTCGAGCGTGCCAACATTCACTACCACAAGTTCCCCACCGTCTCGAAAGTTCCCCCTAGCGCTGAAGAGGTCGACGCCTTCATCCATCTCGTCGATGAACTGCGCGCAAAGCAGCCCGATCGTGCGGCCAAGGAATCATGGGAGGATCCCGCGCAGTGCGTCATCGGCGTCCACTGTCACTACGGCTTCAACCGCACGGGGTATTTCATCGTCTGCTACCTCGTGGAGCGGTGCGACTTCGAAGTCCGCGAAGCTATCGAAACGTTTGCGAAAATGCGCCCTAACGGTATTCGCCATTCGCATTTCCTGGACCGGCTGTACGTTCGGTACAACGTGGCTGCCGCTCGCACTACGTAGCCCTGTCCACTGTCAGTTGAGAATGGGTATTCGCTGCGAAGGAAGATATTCAACAAAGAGGAGGACTGAAGCGAAATAGTAGTTATGATTAGGTTCAGTCTGGAAGCGTTTCCTTTTATGGGCTGGCGGATTGGCGTCTGGTTGGGATGGATCGGTATAGACGGAGCACGGTAGCGATGAAATTGTGGCGAATAAAATAGCAGGCGGTGTTTTTGGTTTCTTGGTTTCAACAATCGATAGTATTCATGATCTAACTCACAATCCAATGTCAACACTCGTTTAGTCTTTATGCTCGCTATATGCTTGCTATATGCTCGCTCCTCTCCGAGTAAGGAAGTCATGCCCCCTCTTTAGTCATTCTATAGTGCCCATGCGCCCCAATCCAGGATTCGATCGTCTATAACACATGCAATTACCATGCTAGGTGGTGGATGTCGTTCACGCTCGCAGCTTGCACTGCTGCCACGGCCTCGGCATTGGGCTTGGCAGTCTTCTCTCTGAGCTCCTCGGTGATCTCATTAATGTCGACTTCGAGGTACGCGCCCATGAAATCCCCAATCTCTGTGTTCTCGATGTTTCCGCGGATCTTATCGGTGCCAGGGCCGCCGGAGCTGTAGATGTTGACATCGACGGCCGTGTGGCCGTGGGTGCTCCAGCCGATGTGGGCGCGCAGGGAGATCATGTCAGCGAATGCGTGAAGGGAGTCGCTGAGGTTGTCGACGATGCGGGTGAGCTCGGCGTCGGTGGCATCGGAGATGCCGAGTCCGGGGATGACGAGCTCCTCGTTGATCCAGGTCCTGAGCTTGTCCTTGTTGCCGGAGAAGTCGGAACTGGCGACGTGGGCACGAAGCTTCCAGGCGAGCCACTCGGCCGAGGCGGTGGCGTTGGCTAGAACCTTGGGGTACCAGTTGTAAACGGGGTCGTGGCCAGGGATCTGGATAGCAGTGTCGAGGCCGCCGGTCTCGTGGTCGCTGGTGGAAACGAGGACGGTCTCGGTCTTGCTCTGGGCAATGAAGTCGAGGACGACCTGGAAGGTCTTGTCGTACTCGATGACTTCGTGGACCTGGGCGGCAGGATCGTTGTAGTGAGCGGCATGGTCAATTCGGCTGCCCTCAATCATGATGAAGAAGCCCTTCTCGCTGTTCTCAGTGGCCTTCTCGAGAGTGCGGAGGGCCGTCTTGGCCATCTCGCTGAGAGAGGGGTAGATGTCGTTGTGGTTTCGGCGGTCAATCTCGAAGGGGATATCGTGGGAGGCGTACAGACCCAGAAGAGGGAGCTGGGCCTTCTCGCCGCCCTCGAGGGCGTTGAAGCCGGCGCGGTCGTCGCTGTAGGCCCAGTTGTGGTTTTTCTGGGCAATCTTGACGACGTCGACGTCATCAGAGCGGCAGCTTCCCTCGGTGCTGTTGGGGAGGAAGAAGCACCGGCCACCGCCCAGCATCAGGTCAACAGAGCGTCCCAGAACACCCTCTCCGACCTCCTGAAGAGCGATGGAGTCCTCCATGGACCTAACCAACACATGGGATCCAAAGCTAGCAGGCGTGGCGTCGGTGATGCGGGTGGTGGCGACAAGCCCGGTAAGATAGCCAATTCTCTTTGCGGCTTCGAGAACGGTGCCGCAGGGCTCAAGGTCCGGGAGAACGCCGATGGCGCCATTGTAGCTCTTCTTGCCGCAAGAGAAGGCGGTTGCGCCGGCGGCGCTGTCAGTGACCAAGGAGTTGCTGGACCGGGTGCGGCTGGAGCCCCAGAAGTGCTGGTCGAGGACGAGGACATTGTCAATGGGGAGGTCCTGGGTGTGCTGGCGGAAGCTGCGCGTCATGGAGAGCGAGGTCGGGCCCATGCCGTCGGAGACCATGAAGACGAGGTTGCGCTTGGCGGCGGGGACATGTTGCCGGGGCTGGGTGGTCTGGTTATGCTGGATACAGACGGCGAGGATTATGACGGTAGCGGTGGCGATGAGGGCCCAGACAAACAGGGCGAGCTCACGGAGGCGCGAGAAGCGGCCGGATTTCCTGGCGGCCTCGACATCGGGGCGGTCCTGCGAGGACAGGAGGGGGCTTCGTTCAGACGCCTGGAGAGCAGCAACGGTCAGACTTGGAGGCTTGCAGAGTGTGCGGGCAGCTGCAGCAGCACGAGGAGGCAACATACCATGGTTCAGACTGACGGCCTGCGTAGCTGACAGCGGCGACGGAGCTGGTGATGAAGAGAGAGGCTGGAAGCGCGGGGCGGAGCGCAGTCAGAGGAAGCCATGACATTATAAGGCAGCCCCCGGGGCCAGGTACCCCGGCGCGGCACAGGCAGAGTCATTACGGTGGGGATGCGTCCAGGGCGTCCAGGGCCTGCGGCGCCAAGTCCAGATAAGGTGTCGGAATGGCGCCGGCCTTGGCAGGTGAGCAGCCCAACGGCCACTCAGGCGCCGTTGCGAGCGCCGCGTCCAGGGAGGTCCAGGCCCCCACGCAGCGGGCCAGCCAGTGCGTCCAGGGCCCAGCCAGCGCCAGCCAGCGCCAGCCAGTGCCAGCCAGTGCCACGGCACCAAATCGTCATTCGGCTCGCCCACTCCGCCTACGAAGGCCTGCGGGAGGGACCCTGTGACGTCTGCCGCAGCTCACGTGGCGCCGCGGCTCTGGGTGTCTGCTCTGGGGAACGCTGCAGCCGTCGCTGACGGCCAAGCTGCGTTGCAGTATTATGTACGATTTTCGGGGTTGCAGTCGCATTGCCCCAAGGCATTGCCGGTTTTCAGCTCCACCGACCGCCCCGAGGGGCCCCCGTGACCACGGCACGGCGCCTGAGTGCGTGCGAGTCTGGGTCGTGCCCACGGCATCGGACCTATCGCGACCAATGGCGTCACCAACTGAGACACGGGAGTCGACCCTGGCACGCGGCTGGGTCATGAGCAACTTGCCGTGTCTCAAAAGTCCCAAAAATCTCAAAAGCCTCACCAGTCTCACAACACAGCGCAGTTTCTGACGAGTCCCGGTTCTGACGAGTCTCAGTGTCTTCCCACCTCTTTCCGCACTGGGAACCCTCTGCTTCTGGCTTCTGGCCCCCTTTGACGTAAAAGCACTCGCTCACTCTCCACTCCGCCCAGCGCTTGAATTCCTCGGGTGCGAAACCGGCCCATCGCCCCGAAGCCCTAACCACACCCGAGTCCTTCTACAGACTTCTATGAAACGAGTCATTGCCGATGATACCCTCATCTGCATGTGTGGTTGTGGAGTCCATCAAGGTTCTTGAAAAGAGACCACGACTCTGAGGACATGACTCGGAGTGGCAAACCATCCCTGGACACAACATCTGGTATCCATCTCTGACCTTCATCTCCATCCCTAGACAGAGTTTCAAGGAGGATAAGCTCCGGTTACCTGGCACGTACAGGTATTTTGGAAGTTGGGAGTTGAAAGTCGAATTGCGTACCACGATAGGGTCTCATGTAGCTTATTCCCGTCCAAATGCCACTCAGGTTGTTCGTAGTCCTCCGCCACCATACTTTCGACCTATCGCAAGTTGTATGATACATCTCGGTATAGGCTGCAATCACATCCACACAGGTTCGGCCTGAAGCTAGAGAATATAAAGGGATCAGACTTGAACAAGAAACGACGGGCATGTCTCTTGCTATTATTCTGGCATAGCCTCTTTGAGATGAAGTTACCTCTCCTTTGCTCATATTCCCGCTGTCTTATAGCACACGATGCATGCCCATCATTGGACAACGAGCTGACTACCGCACAGATCAGCCGCATGTAGACACAGAACGGCATCCTTCGGGATCTATGGTATGGCTGGGAGCCTGAGTCTTCCACGCGGATAACTAAAAAGGGGTCTCAGGTCAGGGGCTGCCTGGAACCCATGACATAGATATCAACGAAACGCTAGTAGCTATATTCGACGATACAGCCAGCTGCAATGCACGGGAGATAGGGGCAGTCAAAACTTTCATCAACTCTCATTTTTAAAACGATAGAGGGCTTGCTCATGCATGATTATTTGATCTACTGTTTCTCCTGTCAATGAATTCTGAACATATCGCATAGTTGAAAAATCGTGGTATTATATAATCTTCGCTTCCTATCAAACATGTCATGGTATAAATCATCATCGTCATCCTTATTTGACCTCCTCAGCACCCCAGTAGAAGGTGTCGATGTCGAGACCCAGAAACTCATCAGCGTATTTCCTCGTCTGCTCGCTCTCAGTTGCCGCACCCGCACACACAAGCAGCGGCATGAAGTGCTCACCGCCATGGGGCGGGTGCATGATGTCGGCGAAGGGAAACTTGCGCCAGCCCTTGAGCGCCTCCCAGCGTTCGGAGATGTCCTTCTTGCCCACGGCGTCATTCAGGGTGCTGTTCCAGGTATCCGACGCGGTGCGGAACTCAGCGCGCTGCTTGGGCGGGGCGCTCATCAGTTGGCGCATGATGCCAAGGTTGTGGAAGGAGGCGAAGCCGGAACCGACGATGGCGACGTTGGAGGCGCGCAGCTTGGCCAGCGCCTTGCCCATGCGGAGGTGGGCCTCGGGGTCTTCGGACCCGAGCACGGAGATCTGCACGACGGGGATGTCGGCCTTGGGGTTGATGAGCAACAGCGGGATGAAGACGCCGTGATCCCAGCCGCGCTCGTCGTCGAGCACGGAGGCGACGCCCTCACCGGCCAGAGCGTCGCGGAGCTCCCTTGCGAGCTCCGGGTGGCCGGGGGCCGGGTACTTGAGGGCGTAAGACTCCTTGGGGAAGCCGTAGTAGTCGTAGTAGAGCTTGTGGGAGGCGCCCGACGAGATGGTGGGCTTGTCGGTGGACCAGTGGGCGGTGACGACGACGATGGCGCGGGGCTGCTCGGGCGTGCCCAGCTTGAGAAGCTTGGGGACGCGCTTCTTGAGCGAGGAGATGATGGATGCGTGGCCGGGATCACCCAGGACGGGCATGGGGCCTGGTGAAGCATGTTGTTAGCCATGGTGATATCTCGGAAGTACGGAAATAGACGAAGTCATGACGGTGGGATTGGGGATTGAGGATTGAGGGGCAACTCACCTCCGCCGTGGGAAAGCGCAACGATGGGACCGAGAGTCGTCATGTTGGACGTTTGGGTGTGTGTGTGAATGAAGGGTCTCTGGTGTTGGTTCCGGCTCTGGAGCTGGTTTGGTGTAGGTGAAGTTGGTGGAGTGGCAGATGTAGTAGCCCAGGACAGTGTTGTAGCAGCAATGCGTCGTCTTGTTGCAGCGACAGCCAAGCTCGACATGGACCTCTGTAACTACAGCGTATTGTCTTGCTTACTTGTCTTACTCACACAAGCTGTCTGTCTGTCTGTTTGTCTGACACACTGCAGACCAGCTGTGAAACTATGGCGGGATCGCGAAGCTGAGCCCCGCATCCATGTTCGCGACTGCAGGCAAAAAGCCCACTCTTTCATCGCTGTTCCTCCCGCATCCCGCCCGCTTTCCGACATTCCGACCCCGGCTGTGGCGGGCGTAAACCGCAACCGTCCAGGCGTTGCTCGTGCTCGAGGGTAATGCTTCAACATCTCGTCGCTCGTTGGCGGGCAGCTGGCGAATCAGTGGGGCTTAGTCAACGCTGACTTCGGCAGCCACCGCTGACCCCGGGGGCGGCGCTGGGGGATGTGGTCATACGCGCGCGCGAAGCTCCGCAGTAATTAATAATCCACTCACTCGTTCACTCATTCGCTCGCTCACCCATTCACTCCTCACTCGCTCAGGGACGGCCACTGCACTGACACTGGCACTGCACTGACACTGGCACTGCACTGCACTGACACGAACACGGAGCACGGAGCACGGAGCATCACGGACAAGACAGACATGCACCCGAAGCGTTACCACACATCCGGGAAATTTAACACACTCAGCCCCGCATGGGTGCTCCAGACTTCCAGTCTTGACAGAAGAGAGATGTGTTGCCCGGGAACTAACTGTACGGAGAAGCGGCGTACAGATTACAGAGCTCATTCATACTGGACCTAACGCCAGCACTGATGCTGGCTGCAGTTGGCCAGCCGCCTCATATTTGAGGTTGATGATACACTGCCCCTTGAGCGCCACCCAGTTACGACTTGCCTGCCCCGCCCGTTGCGTACTACTCAGCACAATACTGCTGTAACATCGAGGTAGGGGCATACTGTACAGAGATACCTAGGAAGGCAGTAGCTGAACTGATTAAACGTCCAACAAAGTATTCACCAAAACTAAACACTTGGAGTAAAACAAAAATATACAACTCAGCGCATCTCGCCCCTATCATTAATTAATTCCCAACAGCCATTGCGAAAAAAACCAGCCCGACAGTAGTCCCAGCCAATGAGAAACAATAGCTCCTCACGCAAAAGTCATCACAAAACAAAACATTTACGACCGACGACCTCGAAACGACCATAACTTGCGCGGCTTCTCGATAGGTGCTGGGATAGGTGCTGGGACAGGCGCCATTGGCGTGACCACGACCGCAGCCGGTGCCAGGTTCATCTTGCCCATCAGATTCGACAAGACTTCTTCTTGCCCCAAAGAATTCAGTGCCTCCTCCTTCTCCAGCAGAAGATCCAGGAGCAGCGTCTCGATATTAGTGGCTAGTTTGAGGAATTCGTCGCTGGCTCCGCTCAGGTCGAGCTCATGCCTGGGCTGCCTGCCACCCTCAACTGTGATGTGCTTGAGGAGGGAACTTGTGCGCTTCTTGATGATCCTTGCGAGCTGCATGTCGTTGCCGTGCTTTGCAGCTTTGACCAGATTTTCAGCGAAATCGAGTGTGCAAACCGCCGCCTCCTTGAGGGCGGCCTCATTCCTCTTGACTGCGAAGTCAGGCCAGTCTCTGTGCTGGAGACGGGACATTTGGCGCAAGATAAGGCTCGAGTCGTTGCAAACCTTGCTCAGACCGCTGGAGAGCAGGATTTTGTAGAGCGCTCTGGGTGATTTATTGGCTAGCCTTTGGTCTGAGATGAGAGGGGTGACACAGTTTTGCAGGTCAAGAAGGGCGTCAGAGTAGAGCTCTTGATAATCTGGTAGGTACTTGGTACTGTTGCGCTTGGTAGAGCTTTGGCCGGGACTCCGTGGCGAAGGAGACTTGGATGGCGATGCTTTTTACATATAGAAGTTAGTACTTGCATACGAGTTTGTGACCTTTGTCCCTTACCTGAGAGTGATCTGGATATATCCTGGCAGCGGCGCCTCAGCTCATCCATCCACTCTTCATTTTCCCAATCGCCCCTCAACATGCCACAGGTTTCCGCCCCTATTAGGATCTGTAGCTGCCTCAGGAGACTGGCGTGCGAGTGATAGTTCATCGCATGGCTCGGGTGAAAGCCATTGACTCTAGATATGGTGACAAATCCATGCTTTCCATGACGGATCCTCGTCTTGACGCCCCACTTGGCAGCGCTACCAAACTTCTCCCCGAGGCCGATGCTCTCAAACCTCCAGGCATCCCCCTTGCGATCATCGGAACTGCCTGCCCTTGGCAGCCATATCTGTCCTGCACAGAGAAGAATATCGGGCTCCTTCTCGCAAATGATCTCAGTAGACGCGCGGAATGAATCCCTCAACCTGGCACTATCGATCTTTGTTGCCTCTCCAGGCACGTATGGCAGCAAGTCGACAACGGTGATGTCCTTCCGAAAGTTGAGGGTTCCGCAGGAGACCGTGGTGAATATGTCCTCAAGGGCATGAAGAGTCTCGCAATCCTCGATGACGGCACCTAGACCTTTCTTGAATGGGTGATTGCTCCGGGGCTGCTGCAGGGCGATGGCGATGCCGCCCTTGAGTGCTGGGCCTGCTAGCCGCGCAGTGATTTGAATCTCCTCGGCAGGTCGATTCAGGGACCGTCCTTGTGCCTCAATACGGGAAACATGGCTAGAGCGCTCTGTGAAGTCATCTTCAACGGGCTTGAAAAGTCGTCTAATCCGGTGGTCGATGGCCACATCAAGGCATGCCTTGGGCTGTGTATCTGGAGCCATGGGTTTCTTTCAGACGAGGGGCGTTCAATATAGTTGAGTTCCCTCTTCAAGTAACTATGATAGAAAATAAAACCTAGTATGATCTGGGTTATTTGACATAATATACTTTGCTCTCTCGTGCTTGGCTTTGATGTCAAGGCTGGGCATTCAGCCACACCAACGTGTTTATTCCGCTCACGAGGCAGACTCAGCTCCTGCAGGGCATGGCTGTGATGTGCCCAACACCCGCCGTGGCTGCGAGACTGGGTCACGATTGGCCCCGCGGCTCTGGTACTGTAGCATTATTGACAGACCCTGGTGAACTAACTATGCATGTTAATTGGTACAAAGGCGTTATCGCTACGCGGGTCATGCGATTTGCTGATTAGAAACATACTGAATATCATTACCCTCTTGGCACAAATATTGATTGAGGATGATAAATCCCGCACCACTCGACGGTAAATTGTAGTAACTCGAACCAAGGAAAAGTATTGGGAGTTGTTGGCTGGACGAGATATTTCTGGTCCCCCGGCGCGGCTGAACACTAAAACCCCTGTAGTTCGTTCAGTGATAGCCAAATCCCCTGTATAGGGACAGCTAGGACGTCCCGAGCGTTCCCAGACCAATATGTTTCCACGAGAGAAGACCTAGGCGATATCACCTCGGAAGTGATCTGCGCTGTTACCCGCAATTGCGTTAAGGGCGGATGAGAGTCGGGAAACCTTATACCAACGACGGCATAGTTCTTTCGTTCACATGTTTGGCTGAAGCATAGGTTGTGAAACAGGCATTCTCCCTCTGGCAGCCGAGACGAAACTGGGCCCAAAAAGACTTTCAGGTTAGGGATTGAACAGATAGGCACCGACGGAAGATTTGGAACCCCTTGGCCGCCTGTGTTGGCCTCCGTAGCCCCTGCCTCTAGCTTGTCATCTGACTGGTCACTATCCCGTTTCTCGTCATCAGACAATGAATATGTATGAGGGAGGAGACCCGATAAGTTACACTCCTCTATAGGACGAAACCTTAGCCACAGGCGCCCTCGCCTGAAATAGCTCAACATGGCTCGCATTGCTTTTCCTTTCATCACCCCCCAGGTTCTCATCGAACTCATTCGGGTTTGATGAAAGACGGGATGAGCAACGTTGACTCATAGGAGCTGCAGGACATGGTTCAGTCATGACATCGAACCCGGCATCTATTGGCCTCGTCATGTTCGAGCCAGCATATATATTTGCATCAACAGCGTAGTCTGAGCCTTGCTTTCTCCGGAAATACGCTCCTAGCGACGGTAAACAGACTACCAAGAGAGAAATATTGCTGTCAAGACTGCACCACAGTTCTGGAGGGATGGTAACGTGAGTCAGCTTTCACCCTGATACTGAGGGGGCAAGGTAATGGGAATATGCAATACGCACCAAATATACTGAAAGAAGGGTTATCGCTTCCACCAAAAGTTGTAATCGTGGTAAAGCGAATAATACAGAATGTGATGTTGATAATGCCGAGGAGGAAAGTGCAATATACGCCAACCTTGAGCCGTGTTTTCATTTGTAGCCCAGGAACGATTAACCACGGTATAGCGAAGACTGTCGAATTGGTAAGTGCCGTTCATCTCTGCAACATGCTTTTTCCTCTGACCTATACTTACTGAAAATGTCTCCAACAAAATGCAGAGCCCAAGTGAGTCGAAACATCAACATGCCGGATATGGCCGAGCATTGGGCTTCAGGGTCGAGAGACCTAACTCAAGCAACGTCAGAGGCTGTGCCAATCGAAGGACGCCAGTGGATCTCGTGGACGAGAAATGAGAACCACTTACCAATAAAACCTGATTGGATGGCAAAAAGAAAGAAGTGAGCTAATACTAGCTAGGTATGCGAGGACGGTATAGATAACCGTTGCCCAGATGAATATTCTCTCTTTGAACATGAAAGCAGGAAATAGTTGCAAGTACAGAGATAGAAGTGTTGCCTTGCAAAGGTACGCGGCGGTGAAATAAAAGAAGCTGGCCACCCAAAACAGCTAACCGATCACTCGTGTCAGCGGTTATTGTTGAATCGTGGTTTCGGCCCAAGTGGGTGGGCTAGAGGCGCTCACCAGCAGTATCAGCTTCTTGTGTTCTGGGCTGCCACGGTATCCCTTTAGTTGCACCGACACGCCCGGGTCAAACGCCCCAAGCTGCGCAAACTTGATATCAAAAGCGGCATTTCCAACTGCTGCGAACCATGCAGCGCACATAAAAAAGTCATTTGTCAATAGCTTTTGTCTCTGGACCCTGAGACGCAAGTGTAAGCGGAGGGCAATGATCCCTGCGGTGAGGCTGATTAGAATCCATTGTGAGGCCTGCAGAAGAAGCGCATTGCATGATTAGCGAAGAAACCAAAGGGTATCGCCTGGGGGCCGTACAAGGGTGACTGCCGGGCCTGGGCTGGGGCCAGCCATGACCACATTGGTCGTCTAGATGAATTATCAATCGCGGTAGGAGCCTGGAAGCATCGATTTATGTGATGTGAGGCTTACACGACTGGGGATGTAAGTTGTAGTTTTTCATATTGTCGGCTGCGTGGGTAGCAGAGCGATCGAGATGGTTATGAAGCGAAGCGGCCCCTGGCTTATCACACTGGCACATTTCCCATTCTGCTAAGGTTTGCTTGCATTCCTGTGAGCAGAAGCGCCAACCTGGCATGGCTTGATTGGGTTGACCACTGCGGCGGTACGCTGAACTAGAAAGGCGTCAGCAACATACCAGAGGATGCTGTCGGTTTACCTAGATCCGGTGTCCATACTGGAGCTCAAACTTACACATGCTGTGGCTGTCAACTGGCAAAGCTTGGCATGATAATTGAGGTAGTCTGAGGATTTAACCAGTAATTTCCTAGTGTATCATGGCAATTCTGCCGTGTGTGCCCCATAATCATGACAAGATTCGACCCGGCATGAGAAATCTCAACCACTCATCGTCTTAGTTCCCCCTTTATGAATACACCTGTAGTCCGTCTCGACATGCTCACAGTAACACTCACTACATCATGGTAGGACACAACAGATGTAGCAACTACTCGCTCTCTTTTACTAATTCTTCTAGAAAAACTCCACCAGGATGATCTGACGGATTAGGCGCAACAGATACACCAAATGCGAAAAAACAAGTGACATTGTCGGGAACAGCTAAACAAACACGGCAACCTTGCCCTTGCCAGACCCAACCGCCTTGATACGATTGCCAACCTCCAATGGGCTACCCTCGCTCACAATAAAGTGGTTGGTATTCTCAATCTGGCCGACATTCACCCCGAGGATCCGGTAGATGTTGGTGCTCACGAGATCGAGAGCCGCCTTCTCGCTCAACCGCCCATCGCCGTTCTTGAACGCCGTGCCCGCCGCAAATCCAAGATCACGCAGCTCCCAGTCTTCCTTGAGTCCAATCGCTGTTACGACACCCGCGTCGATGAGCACGTCGACGGTGGTACCGTTGGTCAGCGGCGCGCCCGTCAACGCACGGTGCGAGTCCCAGCTCTCGCCCGTGGACTGCAAAGGTGAGAGGATGACGCCCACGGAGGCTTCAGCCAGCTCCGAGGCCACCAGGTACGCCTCGGCACCTCCAATGATGGCCAACTTGATCTTGGCGACTGTCTGGGTGGCCAACATGACATCCTCAACTTGCGACTTAATCTTGAGAGCCGTGGCAATTCCGTCGGCGCTGTTGATGGTAAGTGCGAGCACTCGTTCTCCATTGAGAACCTTCTTCAGGTATGACTGCTCAGAGAAAGGATCCAAGACAGGCTCTGAGGATGTTGCGGCCTTGAGGAGCTTTGTCCTCAGGGCTCCAAACGCAGCGGAATAGCTGCTCACTGCCCTTACGTTCACATCAAGGGTATAGTGCAACGCTAGGTCTGAAGCAAACACAGCCCCCTCCTCGAGGCTCGTCAAAGCGGATGTCACGAAGCCTACACTGGTGCCATAGTGCGTCGACCCCCCGGTAAAGGTAGGCGCAGAGATTGCCCTGGTCACACCATACCGGGCTGCGACGTGGAGCTTCTTTGTGTCAAGCATCAGTCCATCAACAGCCCGAGAGAAGACGCCAACGTTGGGACCATTATCAGTCGAGGACTCGGCGTCAATCGCGTTCAGTCCAAGGGTGCCCGCCACGCCGGTGAGAGCAGGATAGAGATAACCATGCTTCAAAGCGATAACCTTCGCACCAGATGCAGCGCCAGCCTTGAACTCCACTTCACAAGTCCCGATACAAGAGATTTTCCCGTTGGAGATAGCGACGTTGAATGATTCCCCATGGGACTCGTAGTTGCTCTCGTCAGACAGTAGGACCTTAGTAACTCCGCTGAAGAGCACCTCGTTCAGCATGGTGGGCTTCTCAACCACCACCTCACCAAGGGATTCGTCAGGTTTAATCGGAGGTCCCAATGGCTTGGAAAGCTCGACCGGGTCCTCAAACTGAGCCTTACCGTCGATCCAAACCTGAACAGGAGCTGCACCGACGCTCAGCGGGTCGCTGTCCCATACCGCAATATCGGCATCGAATCCTGGCTTCACCTTGCCCAGTCGCTGACCCATACCCAGCAGATCGGCCGGCGCAGAGGTCACGCCAGCGAGCGCTGCGTGGTAGGGCAGACCATAGTGGTATGCCTTACCAGCTTCAAAGAGGACATGCTGGGCGTTGAGAACGGGATTGTCGCTGACGTAAACGGTTGTCAGGTTGTTCTCGTAGAGAATCCTGCCAGCATACTCAGAGCCGATATAGGACTCGGTCTTGTAGTACATGTTATCAGCGAAGAGAGCCGATGCAGGTGGGCGACCGCCCCATGTTCGCTTCAGAATCTAGTTCAAGTTAGCTAAATGATTTCCCATGTCTTCTGATATCCCAAGAACTGACCTCTGGTACGAGATATGTTTGGTGAGCATGGTGGAAGGCTCGAACGGGGAATTTGAACTCATTAGTATGGTCAACCATAGCCTCCAGATCCGGGACTGTGTAGCAATGTGTGTTGATGTGGACTTGCCCACGGAGGACTGCAGCCAGGGCCTCCCATGCAATCACCTGGGGCAGGTATTCTTCCAAGGCTTCAATGCCGAGAGCCTCAGCCTTATCACACCAATCATCCTGCTTCTGCACCAGTTCCTGAGCCTGCTCGAAGGCGTGGCGGAACTCATAGCTCTCGCCCATACGGCTGAATGGCCTCCGGCCGACTCTGCCGTGGACGCGTTTCGCATTCTCTCCGCAAGCCATCTTCATGTACCGCCAGGTACGATCCGGGTCCGCAAGCAGGTCTTCGGCGCTGATTTCCTTACGGCCATCAGATTTGCCGACCGCATGCTTGATAATGTAGGCCTCCCCACCAATGTTGTTTCCAGAACCAGGCAGGACAAGCGAGGTCGTTACACCACCGGACTTGATGACTTCAAATTGCGTGTCAAAGGGATAGATGGCGTCAATGGCACGAGCCCAGGGCGTAATGTTGTCGGACATCTCGTTGCCGTCCGCGTTACCTTCGAGAGAGGGCAATGGATAAACGCCGACATGGCTGTGCATATCAATGATGCCGCTCGTCAACTGTCGGCCTCTGGCATCATAGACAATGGTATCATCGCTCAATGAGTTGGACGGGATGTTGGCCTCGACTCTCTTGATGAGCCCATGCTCAAGGAAGACGTCGCCGGATATCCACTCCCAGCCCTTGCCGGCTCGGGCATCTTCCTCGCTTGTGCCCTCGACGGGTTCACCGACCCAGATAGTGGCATTCTTAATCAGCGTCGGCTTGCCGCCGTCAACATAGCGAGCGTTCTTGTCGCGGCCGAGACCCGCGGGGTCTTGCGGCTTTGTTCGGAGCTTTTTGCACGTTGCAAGGTCGTCGTTGAGCTTCTTCAGAGACAGCCTGGGCTCGTTTTTCGGCTGGATCTGCCTCCACTGAGCAAACACGAGAAAGGCGAGGCAGCCCAAGGCGAATAACTTGACGCCGCGGGATCGGCGCATGGCCCGCCCGCCTCGGTGTCGACCATGGGCGGCGGCAGCGGCAGGCGGAGGCAGCGAAACCGCGCTGTAGGGCGGAAGATGGACCTTTTCATCCATTGTTGCGGTGCCTGGGAGAGCTGCAACAACGGTCGACGCGTTGTTGAATGGGGAGTTGGAGGAGATGAAAAGCGGCGGATGGGCGGAAGCTCCAAGAGCTAGAGATAAGAGCTCCGAGCCATTGTCCCATAACAGAAGGTCCCATGACGACTGACGGGATGGCAATCACGCCCCGCTATGGCGTCGAGTCGCTCCAGCAGGGGTCCAGTGGAGCTTTAGGTGGGTACAGGGCGGCACAGGCAGCAGCCAGCCTATAACGACGCCCAATGCGCCCGAGGTCGCTGCGTTGACACGGGACGGGAAGCTGTGGAGATGGAGTTGGGCTTGTGGGCTTGTGGGCTGGAGGGCATAGCACAGGAATGGGATGCAAGTGCCATGATCGGATGATAAGGAACGAATTAAAGCAGCGGTAGATCCGTGGAGTTTCGTATTCCATGATAAATTACTCAATCAGTGAAATGATGCGTCTTTCATTTGATGATTCACAACCACTTCCCGAGACAAAGCCTTCCCATCCAATTATGAGCGCGAACACTGATACACATCCTCCTTCATGTCAACCTGGGTTGTTCCAGGAGCTTCGCATTGCAGCCCAATACGAAGCGGGCTGTCGGAGGGCATCCCTAGTCCCCGCGAATCACGAAGTTACGTCATGTCTCGATTCACGCCTCATGAACGTTGGATGGTCAGCAGCAGAAGGCGGGGGAGCCAACCCCGCCTAAGCTTCGACATGTTCAACTGGGCTAAGCGGTCGATACTGCATGTGATGGAACTCTAACTCCGACATCATCTCCAAGTATTTGTCTTCTTGCTTACGGCCTCAATTTCTTCTTCTTTTATCTCAAGCCAGTTCTCACCGACAACCTCTGTTTATTCCATTAAGTAGTTAGCACACCCACCCCCACCTTGCCACAATGTCATCTCCAGATGCCAAGCGCGTCAAGACCAACGACGGCGCCCCCTACGAGCTCATCTACTGGCCTGGTATCCCAGGCCGCGGCGAATGGGTCCGTCTTCTCTTTGAAGAAGCCGGTGTTCCATACACCGACCATGCCAAGGAGGCCGATGGCGTCTCTGCCGTCCTCGAATACATCTCCGCCGAGAACGTTGGCGACGCTACCAACCCGCCCGTTTTAGCATCCCCCATCCTCAAGCATGGCGACCTCGTCTTGCACCAGTTGCCAAATATCCTCTTATACCTCGCCCCTAAGCTGGGTCTCGCACCGACCGAGGGTGATGGCGTCTTTTTTCTCAACCAGATCGTGCTTACCCTCCTCGATGGCTTCGTAAACGAGTTGCACGACACCCACCACCCCGTCGCGACGTCCTTGTACTATGAGGATCAGAAACCCGAGGCCAAAAAGCGCTCTAAATATTTTATTGCCGAACGCATTCCTAAGTTCCTTGGCTATACCCAGCGAGTCCTGGACTCCAAGGCGAGCGGCGAAGGACCCTGGCTATACGGCGGCAAGTTGACCTATGCCGACTTGACCCTGTTCCAGGTGATCCATCATATCTCCAAGCAAGTGAGTGCGCGATTCGCTAACAGCGCGTCAATAGTGCCTTGACGGAACCAAATATGCTTTCCCCAAATCGATCGAAAAGCTCCAGAAGTCGGGCAAATATGACGGCGTGTTCAAACTATACGATACCGTCAAGGAGCTTCCGAACATCAACAAGTACCTGGAAAGCAAGCGGCGTATTCCCTACGGAGACGGAATTTTCCGCTATTACCCAGAGCTTGAGGAGGAATAAACGGACGGATTCAACCATCTATGGAAGGCACAGCAAGCCCAAAATTGCCAGAGTAAAGTGTTTAGAAAAGTCTACTGGTTCAAGTGATATTCTTGACTAAGCCCCCTGTCGTGATGTGCGAGTTTGAATCACCGAATCTTATGTTTGGGAGTTTGACTTTTTGATAAGTCTATGGCATTTTTACTATTAGGAGAACTCACTTTGAATACTGAATATGCGTTCCAAGGAGCTGTAGCAGGTATCCGTTTCTGATGCAATCTGCATAAGTCATGGTAATTGATATCTCATGTCTAATAGCCCTTATCCACCCTTGATGATGGTCTATCCTAATCCCAATAATCACGTTCCTCGCTAACGATGCCAAAAAGGGTATTAAAAGGCCGTATAAACAATAACACAAAATCCCTCCTTTTCTCGTATTTTCTCGTTCGTTTAGGCCTGATAGCCATGATACGAGGTATCAATCTTTTGGTGCATCTGTTGCGGCTCCGGCGCAACCTCAGTGTGCGTGCCATCATCTCGATCCACCGCGGGTCTCGTAGCACCAGCACTTGTCAACACATCTCCATACCAATACCGCCCGCCAATCTCCTTGACCCGCTGCTCACGCTCCTCATTGCTCAAACTTGCCAGTCCGCTGAAGTGGTTCAGCATGCCGCTCTCGGAAACGTAGTACATCGCACCCGCGATGGATCGGGGATCGAGGGGCATATGTGGCCAGCGAATAAAGAAGCTGGCGCCGAGGGTCAAGATCATCATGCCCATTATAACCGCCGCCAGGCGCACACAGATGTTGTGGGTGATCTCGGTTTGCGTCAGGGTATACGGGACGTTGGCAAGGATAATTGGCATGAACTCGGACAGGATGGCCATGAGTGCGACGATGGCCGGGAAGTACTGTCCGTGCTTGAGTGCAGACCAAATACCGGAGAATGGGTTCGTAGGTCGGGTGAGGAGGACGGAATCCGATGCGCTCTGGGGGCTGTGCGACATGACATGGTACGGGACGATCATTGCCACGCCTGTAAATATGTTAATAGATGCCTTAAGCTGAAAGGATGATGCGACTTACTGATGAAAAGAGCCGTCCAGCCAAACGAGACGATGACACCCAGAACAGCAAACATAAAGCGGGTGCCAAATGATTGACTGGTCATGAAGATTTGGAAACCGTCTTGTGTCTTGAACGTGATGTAGTAGTAGAGCGTGAGCGCCATGAGTCCCATGAGGAACAACATAAAGCACAGCCGCCATGCAACTCCCAGAGCGATGAACGGGTTTCCTCTTCGCTTCTTCCTCGTAACATCGAGAGAGTCAATAGAGCTAACCTCGGATATCGTCCCGGTAATTTCTTGAACCTGCAGGTTCTGGCCCGCGTCGTCATAGAGCACGATGCCATACTCGGTCTGCCCACGGTCGTTCTCAAAATAACCGAATCCATAGCGCTTCTCGGCCATCTCTTTGGCAATCTTCCTCTCGGTCGACCTCTGTGGTCGAATCTCACGGTTGGCCGCCAGGGAGGCAATGCCAGCGACGCTCCAGGGGTTCGCGTACAGTCCCGTCTCCCAGTTCCGGAGGAAGAAAAGCAGCAGACAGAGAAGGACGATGGTGAGGGCGAGTAGAGCGATGAGAGCATGTGTAGGGGCTGGAGACACTCCCAACTCGGCGGCACAGCCAACGGGGTTGAATTTCGTACAAGATCCGTGCATTTTGACGCCAATGGCTTCGGTGGCGATAGGAGTCATCAGGGCGGTGCACCAGACGATGAGCATAGTGAAGAAGGTAACCGGCTCGCCCTTGGTGAGAATCGAAATTGGCTTCAAGAAGCCGGTCCATCCGCTAAAATGGAGCGTCATGGCATTGGGTCCCAAGGCACCATTGGGGCGGTTCAGAGCATAGAAAGGCTGATACAACTGGGCGTTGAGGTCGATGATGCGAGCCGGGATCGACAACATCACAGACAGGAACGGAGGAAGAAACTTGCCAAGGAAGTATTGGGCGTCGTTCATTTTGTAGACCCTTGTCTCGTAGACGACGATGGGCCCTGTTTCTTCAGGCTCAGATGATGTGACTGTAGGCGTATACGTCACCATCATAGTTGAAGTTTTAGAGTAGCTCTTTGTCGTCCCCTTCTTGACCGAGGCGATGGTGGTTGACTCAGTTCCAGTCGACGTGATGGTTGTCAGAACCCCGGACTTGGTGGAGACAAAGGTCGTCGGCTCAACCGACTTGACAGTAGTGGAAAGCCACCCACTGTAGGTCGAGACGACTTGAGTCGTCGTTGGAAGACCATCTGTGCCCCAGAGGGTGACGTCCATAGTCGTGGTATAGGCACCGACCTCTGTCACAAACGTCTCTGGAGCCTCCGAAACCACGACCACGGTCTCACCACCAGGTATCTCGGAAACGATGGTGACGGGGCCGACTTTCTCGACCTTTTTGACTGTTTTATCGGGCTCCACGCTGACGACGTCGATGACCTTGGCTGAGGGCTTCGTGGTCGGCTTCGGTGGCGGGCGCGGCTTATCAGACGCATTGTCATCACTGCCGGAGTCATCATCCGAATTGTCATCAGAATGGCCATCATGGTTGTCATCCGAGTTATTGTCATCTGAATTGTTGCCTTTATGATTGTCATCCGAGTTGTCGTCCGAGTTGTCATCCGAGTTATCATCCGAGTTGTTGTCGTCATGGCTGTCATCAGAGTTGTCGTCTGAATGGTTGTCATGGTTATCATCTGAATTATTGTCGTTGTTATCATCTGAGTTGTTATCGTCATGGTTGTCGTCGGAATTATTATCGTGTTTGTTGTCGTCGTTGTCATCAGAATTGTCATCTGAATTATCATTTGACTTGCTGTCGTCGTCATTTGACTTGTTGTCGTCATCGTTTGACTTGTTGTCGTCATCATTTGACTTGTTGTCGTCGTCATTTGAATGCTTCTCGTCGTGGTTATCATCGTCATCATCGTTGTCATCCGAATTGTTGCTCTTGTCTGACGGCTTGCTACCTGGTGGCAGGGTATAGGCAGATGTAATGGTGACCTCGCCAATCGTAATGAAGGTGGTCGCGGCCTGGGTGGACGTTCCAACACTTTCAACCTTTGTAGTACCAATAGCCTCGGTCTTGGTAGTTCCGTCACTGAGAAACTCGGTCGACGCCTCGTGTTCAACCTCAGAAGCAGATGAAGAGACGATGGTCGTCGCCTGGGTGACCTCAGAGGCCGTTCCGGCGGGCATACTCATGGCTATTGTAGAAGTGTAGGTGTGGGTATACGCGACACTGCTCGGCACTGGTGTTGCGCCTCCCCCGGAGGGTTGGATCATGGTATACCCGGTGGTCGTGCCGACGGTAACAAACTGGGAAAAGGCGACATCAGTAGGAAGGTAGGTTGAGATTACATCGGAAGTATACGTGACCACAACCCATTTGGTAGAGGTGCCTCCCGAGTGCACGAGAGTTGATCCGTCTACAGTCACAGTTGAGAAGATTGTGGACTGGACCAAGCTGGTGAACTTGACTGTTGAAGGTTTGACGGTGACGACGCTGGTAACATGGCTCACGAAGACGGTTACTCCGGTATTTTTGTTTCGCTCCTGGTTCTCCCGAGCCTCAAGCTGGGACTCGTCGAGGTCGGAAAGCCATCGCTTGCCTGAAATTTTAGCATCCGTGTCGGAGTTCCGCATCACTTGTCTCGCATACACCACGATGGCCATAACGCCAATCAGGCAGAAGATCAGACCGAGGACGAAATACCATCTCAGCGGCGTCGGCCGGTAGTCTGGTCGCTTTCGCGGGACCGGCTGCTTGACGATGCCGTCGTCCCATTGTCGCTCCTCGTCCGTCGACTGTGGGTGGTACTGGGCTTCCAGCCAGTGAGGATCACGAGTTGAGTGCGATATGTACTGGCTCTGCTGCTGGGTTTCGGTCGATGGGGGATCATACAGCTGAGTGTTGGCCCACTGTCGATCTTCTGTTGATGGTGGATCGTATGGGGTGTTGGCGTCCCAGGGATGATCTTCAGTCGTTTGTGCATGGCGCTGGTCATGGTGCCCGTCTTGAGCCGACGGCTGCTGGTACTGAGCGTCGTACTCGTACGTCGAAGCGTCGATGCCCTGCTGGTTGGAATACATGGCGAGCGACGACGGGTCGATTCCCGTACTGCACCAGACAGAGAAGGAAAAGAGTCACTGGGCAGCAAATTCCACAACAATCTCGAAACCAAGTAGACGCGGTGGGAGGAGGCCTTTACATATTTCAACAGCGGCGCCTAGCTGCAGGCAGCACCACCCTGTCCGAGCCAGCAAGCCGATCAAGCCCCCAAGCCCCCAGACAAGCCATCCACACACCATGAGTCCTATTCTGAGGCAGAGCCGGCCGTCTGGTTTGAGACGAGCCACCCGCCGGGGGCGACTGCCGAGCCATGCACGAATAGCATGGCCGCAGGCCAGCGTGGTACCGGGAAGAGCCCAACCGCCACGACTGGTGCGTGGAGAAGACCTGGGTCCTGGCCGCCTGCTGGCCCGCGCTGCGAGTCCAGACTCAGGCTGGGGGGCTGGTCGGAGCTGGCTCCCAGGCCATGATTTGCTGCGCCAGCGCCACGGAGCCGGGAGAGGCCTGGTTCGGGGGAGCGTGGCGCTCAGCTGAGCTTGTCGTCATGCTGTAGCACTACCAGCCCCTTCTTTCGGCGGCGGACAGCGGGCACTATGGATGTCACAGACGACGCCTGTGAGGACAGGACCAGTGCGCCTTGGGCCAGTGAGCCCTAGACGCCTAAACAAGAGCGTGCTAGATGGGCCGCGTCGATCCCTCGCATTGACGCTGGTTGGAGCCATGTTGAGACAAGAGAGCACGGGGCGGGGCCACGGGAGTCGCTCGAGGAGTCAGGACTTCCCACGAAGCCAGGGCTAAGCCTCACAGGGCTTAAGGATAGGGATAGAGATTCGCTGTGGGATCGGACAGGGGTCAAGGGGGCCCGAGCAAGGGTGTCGGTGGACTGCCGGTGGATGCTGGTGGTGGGCGTTAGGGGTAGGGCTGAAGGCGCAGCAGGGAGAGGCCCCCGTAGCATGGGCAGCTACAGCGCAGGGAAGAGCAAAATAAACAGCTGCAGACAACCAGCTGCAGACGAGACGGGCATGCCGCTGCTGACAAGCAACCGCCACGCCTTGCCGCGTCAGGGCAGTTCGCCGGCCCAGCGTCTCTGATGATTCCTAAGCTGTGGCTATTCAGGGCCTGCTTCGCTTGCCAGGTGGCGTTTTTCGCTCGCTGAGTTAGTTGCGGATAGAGTGGTGATAGCTCGACTCCGGTGGGCTCTAGCACCTGGTAGTGTCTCGCCCAGCGCCCCGGAATGCGAAAATGCAGCCGACGGTTCTGCCATTCTGGGCTGCCCTGAATCCCGCCCGGCGGTTTGTCCCATTCCCAATCTCGATTCCGCCTGCGCTACCCGCAGTCTGCCCACACCGTCCAGCGGTCCCCTCCGCCATGGCTTGCCGCCACCGCACCCTGGCCTGGGCTCGTGGGTGGTCGTATTGGCGTGTCACTGGCTGGATACTTCCGCTTTGTGTGTTTTCGCCGTGTTGTGTGCCATCCTGTTTGCTCGTTTTTGCAGCGGCGGCTCGGCATTGCGCTTGCGTCTGCATGTGCACTGCCCACCCTCCCAGTCGGTCTGCACCTGTGCCGAAATGGTGCCTGTACCCAAACGACGCCTGCCCCATCATCGCGATAGGGGCACGATTCCACAGATCAGATCATTCAGGGGACGGCTGCTCAAACCCGACCCCTGATCCGTGTGCGTCGCGACTATTAAACGCCGCTTACTGGAAGGATACGAATATTATGTGAGATGGTGCGTTTGTTTTGCGCTTATTTCCGTTCCACCAAGGGGATTCCGAATCCAGGCTCCATCTCACCACAGGAATCCATGCACCTCCATCCGTTGCTGTGCTATGCCCAACGACTGGCGGAAAGCTACCTTATGGATGAACCCACTATCGCGCCCGTGCAAGTGTAACGTCTGTGTCGATGCAACACCACCATCCATCTTGGCAGCCTTCTCGCAGTCGCTGGCTTTGTCCCCCACCTCCTCCTTGTTGGCCAATCCTCGCCCCGAACGCGCCAACTCTATCCCCAGGAGTCCCAATGGCTAGCGAATGGCGTGACTCCTTCGGCCACGATGACGCGTGTGGTTCATAGGACTCTCTGGGTATCGGTGTCCAGGAGGACATACATAGTACAGCAGCCCCTCCGAGTAATCGTGGGCCTCGGTGACAAAAGGAGTCGCGATGAGCGTCTGCAGAGGATAATTACGGCTTCATGCATGTTTCAAGCCGAATCGGTTGGACGATTTTTGTAATACAGTCAGAAAATCTTGCGAATAATGGTTCCAGCCCCCAACTGCTCCATTAATACCTCTCGGCTTTCCGGCAACATTAGTGAATCTTGCCCCTGTGTAGAATACGAACTCACGAGCCTGTGCTGGGATGGGGAAGTCCAATACTGCACGGAATAAACCATGAAATGCTTTTCGCGTCCTTGACCAAAGACGCCCGGTGGCTGCCTAATGACCAGGAATAGGTGTGTTACACACATGTGGTTGGCGTATTGTGGCTTCGAGCTCGCGACAGCGGTGGACCAATTGTCATGATGTTTGACGAGATATATCAGCTGTTCGATGTTGCATACGGATGTCTCAAATCTTAATTCTTGTTGCATGTTTGGTTCGTCAGTGTGAGCGCGGCCTGAATCTGGCTGCCTGCTGCGGAGAAGTAGAACGCAAACTAGTAAATGCTAGGTTGTGACTCAATTCCTCAAATGTTTAGGATGTTACTATGGCAGCCTATGTCCACTAATAACATTCAAGCTTGACGGTTGCTTTCAGAGCTAATACAACCCCTTGGTGACATCAATTTGTCCCCTTCTTGTTCTTATTCTTCTTCTTCTTCTTGGGCTTGGGATTTTCAGCCGACTCCTCATTACCATTGTCCACTGACCCGCCCTTGTTCTTTTCTTCTTTGCTGGTATCTTCCACGTCGTCTGTCATCTCTTGCTCGTCGTCATCAGCCTCATTCTCACCAAGCTGTGCTTTTTGGTTAAGCAATATGCCTTTGATAGTGTCCTCAAGCCCCAGCTCGGCCAATCCTCCATTGGCTCGCGCCCTATCCTCAGCCAAGGCCATGCTGAAGAGTTTGTTCCAGGTCTCAGGAGAAATATCGTCAAATTTCTTCCACTCGAGCCACCTCTCAGGCAAATTGTCACCCCACCCCAGCCGGCGATTAAAATCACGTAGTGTAGGAGCGTCTTTGCGGTTGTGAACAAGGCGATTAGGCCAACGACGGGTGATGGTATTCTTCGGCTTCAGACTTAGGCCGAGGAAGCCTGTTGCAGTGAGGCCACGCTCAAACTGACTGTACGGAGAGACCATGTTGAGAAGATGGAAGTAGTGAGGCGAACTAAGGTAACTAAGTGCCACAAGTCAGAATGATGAGTACGGAATATGCTCAGTAACTTACTGCTCAGAGAACCTATCCCAGTTCCGCCAGAAAACTAGACCAAGTTTACGACGCAAAGCTGCTGGGGTATCCTCTGGATCTCCAACAGCCAGAGGCGGCGCGAGTTCGTCTAGTTTCGTACCGGAGCTTTGAAATATGAGTTGCGTCTCTGCCTCAAGGTCCTTCTTGACCGAGTCCATCTGATGAATCACGCTTTCTCGAGTGAGTGTCAATATCGTTGCGTTCGGGTTTTCGTCCTCATGTCGAAGCAGGGCACCCAACGATATGAGTGTGAGAAATGGTTTCCTATCCCAATAGTGGGCAGCCTGAGATAAATTAGCTAAAGCGTTGTGAAAGGGACGAGCAATGGGGCACATACTTCAATGCGGTCAAACTGCTTTTTGGTGGGCCCGATTGTGTGATGAGAAGGAAGCTCATGGATGTACATTGAGATGATGCGAATCTCTGGCTGAAGTATCTTGATACGTTTCTGAAAGGTGAGGCACAAATCTCTGACGTAGTAGAACATCTTGCCGTAGACATCGTTCTGTGCGGGACCGCAGGGGTGATCAAGAAGTTCAATCGGCCACTCTGCAAGGGGTTCTTGAGTCGCACCCATAGGATAGGGGATGTGGTCTTGGAAAAAGAGACTAGATGTATTAGCAATTCTTCCTTCCAATAACAATAGAAAACTGACGGGTTCAGAGTGTCAAACTCTTCTCTGGGATGCCCATAAGGGAGAAGAAGCCCATCGGACCGCCAACGCATCATCCCAGTGGCTCTGACAGGAGTCATCCGTTTGATAACTTGAGGCAATGGCTCCGAGTATTTCTTGCAGTCAAAGGCTCTGACGATAGAAACATTGGCGATGCTTATATCTTTGGATCGTTTCAGATACTGGATGATTTGCGACCACTGGGCTCGATTGATGTCGATGACCACCGATTTCCCTCCCCGCGGCATGGTGATGGGGAATGCATTTTCTGTCGAGATATTACCGGCGTCGTACAACTTTTCCAAATCGTTCATTGCCGCCAACAGAGGTTCGGCTGCAACAATCTCCATGTGACGAAACATGGTGGAGGGGAGCATGGCTGAATACCAGAGATGGACCACCGTTTCGGCATTCGTCATTGGGTCGTACGAGTCATCAGTGAGGATGAGCACGGTCAAGACCAAGCGAGTAAGGTGGTGAGCGGAGGTCTCGTTGATGGTAGCGGTGATCTTGATCGTGGCCGTGTCTGGAAGCTTGCAGATGCTGTAGATGAGATGGCGGAGGCTCGATTCTGTTCGCGTTAGCAAGAGTGCGTAGGCTAGTTTTGGCTCGAGAGCGGTTACCTCCGACGAGGAGGAGATCAAGAGCGCCGTCAAACTCTTTGCCCTCGTTTTTCTCAAGGCTCAGCACGTCGGTTGCCGCATGCTTGGCCCAGAACCAGGGATCCTCCCAGGGATCATCAGGACTTTTCAAGTCCGAGAGGTTATCGGGAGCCAAGTAGTCAACAACACAATGGTGTCTGTGAAAGAACCAGTGACTTTCTCTGCACTCTCGGCTACAGTACTGGAAGGTATCAGCAAAAGGAAGAGACACTCATACAAGCAACAAGATATAACCTACCGCCAAAAGAAGACATTTGGGACAAGGGATTTGCGGAGTTCCTAGGCAGTACGCGCCGTCATCGTGTCGAACTGGACATCGGGGCTCGGTGATGGGCACGTAGTCCAACTCGTAGTCGGTCATTGCGAATAGCTTTGGGTCGTAAACCCAGCACACTTGTGGTGACTCTGTGATGGATGACAGGGGATGGAACCGAGGGAGTGGAGTTGATGTGATGAAAGTCGGATTTATATGAACCAAGCAAAGTCAGGTGAGCTGGGAAACACTTGCCGCACTTGAAAACAGCTGGCAGGCAACCTTAGACCAGCGTGACGAGGTGTTTAGGCCACACAAACCACTAGAAACAAGCCAGCCACCACCTACAAGCTTCCCGTTCAGGGGGAACTTGGCTAATGCAAATGGTCAGGGCAAAGAAACCTGCGACCTTCCCATTCGCTTTTAGTGGCACTGTTTGGTTACCACGAGCGTCGTTTCATGCCATATTACTCCTTTCAGTTCTTCCGTTATGTTCCCGTCCGTGGTCTTGGCCAGCGAGCACTAGATTGACAGTCAAAATGTCTCAAACAGAAGCTTGCTATTGTATTAAAAACGGACAATATTGTTTGGGTCCTTCTATTCTACCCTAAGAGCTTGTCTATGTTGAGCACAGCAGGGCACTGTAGCCGTCACTCCAGCGGAGTCCACCCATGATAGCAATCATTAACACCAACGACACTACGACACTGCTTGTCCCATACACCCATGCACTCCGCCGTCGCAAACTGCTGAGTTCCGAGACCCACGTGGAGATTGTTGTCAGACACCCGCAGAAACCGTCCTCCACGCCCTGAAGCACCTGGCACCCCACTACGCCCCCGATCGGCACATGGGCAATGTCCCACGCCATGCCCAGGATCGCGGTTCCTAGCACATTCGCCACAAACGTGCCCATGGGGAACGTCGCAATCATCCCGTTGAGGTGCAGCGAAAGGTGGAAGCGGGCCAGGCAGCCGAGGGGCGCAAACACCAGGGCAAAGATCGCCTGGCCACGCCAGGAATCATCGGGTGGAAATATAGAGAGCAGAACGGCACCGACCCAACAGCCCCAGCCTAGAATCATGGCGAGAGGATCAAGAACCTTCCGCGCCAACGAGAATGGGATCGAGGGCGTCACTCGCTCCATTGCAACGGCGAGTTGTGCCCCGACAAAGAGTCCCGACAGCGACAACGATATCGTCGTGATAAGTACGGCAAGCATCGCCATGAACGAGTATCCTCCATTGCGATCAACTGGCGATTCCGTGACACCGGGAGTCTCCATCTCGTTCGATAACGCGAGGAACAAATCCTTGATGAAGCTTGAAAACGTCGTGAAACTTCCACAGAACCCTGTTGCCAGTCCAATGTACAGTGGAATAGTCTTCTTCGTTGCTAAATGTGCCTTCTTCGCCGCCGTCAAGTCCATTAGAGAAGGCGCCGACCCTGATCCATCCTCTTCATCGCGGGCCTTTTGCTTCGCACGCTCGATGGCTTGATGGTAGATCGGAGTGCCCCATTCGTGACGGAAGAGCATGCGGTCTTCGGCAAGGAAACCCATGACGAGACTACCGGTGAAATTGGCCCATAACGTGTTGAATATGACGGGAGTGCCGGGATATCGGGTCAACGCTGTTAGACCTAGGCGTGCGAGGGTGCCGACAAGGGCGAAGAAAACCAGGTACGAGTGCGTGTATGCTTGGGTGGCCAATTTCGACACATCGGCGTCCTTCGTGCCCTGCTCGTCTGGTTCTTCCAACACCTGCTCTGCTCCTCTTGCCCCAGGCCGTAAAATAGGTTCGTCATGGCGGGTCAGGCTGTCTCTCCGCGAATTCTTCGCTCCAAGCCCGTCGGCGTCATCGCGCAGTGTCGCTTGAATTGGGGATTCCACAGAAACCTCGCCAAGTTCACAATAAGAGTCTGGGGCGTCGTACACTCCAGAGCGGCCTCGTTCTCCTGGGTTGTCGTTTGCGCTCTCCATTGAGGATGCGATGGCGTCTCGCCGGTGACGTCGTTCGATTGTGGGTACAGCTTTGAATTGCTAGTCCGTCTCGTGAGCTGTTCGCTATCCCAAGCCCCTTTGATCGCCGACACGACTAGGTCGTTGCAGTTGGATCATAGTCAAGAGGTGCAAAAGAGAAGATCGCTCGACTCATATTTTGCAAAATTAATCTCTGGACTGGGAGATGGTAAAATGACCAAGTCGGTTATGACGGCACTGGGCTCCAGAGAAACAGCCCGAGAATCTGCCGGAGCGACGTGCGGCCCGTGGGTGCTTTTGAAGGAGGTTTCTGGAGATGTTGTGGAGTGCAGGGGCCTAGAGACCTTAGCAGCTTAGCAGGGAGACGGGGCGATAACAATGGCAGGGGCAGTCTGCAGGAGGGCGACGGGGTGGGCCGTGACCCCGGGATTCCAGATACAGCATGCCAGAGTTGCGGGAACCGGATTCTAGCGTTTCTCTGAAGGGGATAGACTTGAAGATTCACAAATTCACAATAGACTTTGCTTTCCCTAGTCCAGATTACAGTAGCTGCAGCCTCCAGAGGTCACGTCCCTCGGATTTAGGTACCATGTACTCCCCACATTCCTCAACAATTCACGGCCTCGTCCAACGGGGAGCTCCGAAGCTCTTATCTTATCGCGACCGCCCCTCGCCGAGCCGTCTGCCCCACCTGCCCACCTGCTCCCGGCCGTACCTTGTGATCTCGTCGACGCTGCTTGTGCTTGGGGGCTTGGTCTTGGTCTGTAAGTCGGTACCAGGTAGCACATGCCCTGGCAGTGCCTTCAGCCATCCTCTTAGGTAGGTAGGTACTCCAGGTACTCCAGGTACCGATACATAAACCATCTCCCACCGACTCTCCGTCCCCTTCTTTTCCTTTCTTCTCTTTCTCTCTCTCTCTTCTCTTTTCTCCTTGGATCCGTCCCAGCATCTCCCCACGGCGATTGCTTCACCGTCTCTCTACCATAGCCGCCTTTCGCAATAAACTTCAGTGCCAGATCCCTCCATCCCTCCTCTCCTCCTCTCTGATCTCGCAATGGCTCCCTTACCGCCCAATGTCCACGTCTCCAACCACCCTTGCCTCCGGGCCAAACTGAGCCAGCTGCGCGCCAAGTCGGTGAGCGCCCGTGACGTCAAGTCGCTGATCCACGAGCTCTCCGTCATCGTGGCATGCGAGGCGTTCGCGACTGCAATCGCCGCTGTGGACGGTCCCAAGGTACGGAGTCGCCCACCACCCTTCGGTTTTCAACATCAAGATGACGCTGACACAATAAACTACAGGGCGAGACGCCCTTGGGTTTCGATTTCACCACCACGACCGTCCAGCCCAACACCATGTGTATTGTGCCTATCCTGAGATCCGGTCTCGGCATGGTTGAAGGTCGGTGAACCAACTCCGTCACTTCCCGTTGAGTCCGATCAGCTTACACTCCCTCCTAGGTGTCCAAACTATTCTCCCCAACCCCGTTCCTGTTCACCACCTTGGCATGTACCGCGAACCCTCCACGCTCGACCCTGTCGAGTACTACAACAACCTCCCCCACCACATCCCGGAAGACCCATCCTCCGCATCCAACGCTAGTAGCCTTGCCATCCTGGTCGACCCCGTCATTGCCACTGGTGGTACCTGCGCCGCAGCCATCCAGACCCTCCGCGAGTGGGGTGCCAAGCGCATCATCGTTTTGGGCATCGTCGCCGCTGAAGACGGTCTTCAAAGGGTTGCGGCCGAGTGGCCAGAGGGTACCGAAATTTGGCTTGCCGGCGTGGATAAGGAGCTAACTCAGACTGGCATGTTGAAGCCAGGTCTGGGCGATGTCGGAGACAGATTGTTCCTAACTATTGGCAAGTAGAGTTGCACAACCGAGTATGCTTAGGGACAGAATCACACATCACAGGAGGATTACCTAGAGACATGCAGCACCGTCTTATGATTACACGAAGCTCAGGTAGTAATATACAAACAAGACAATAATACCCCATACCTCGTACATCATGGAATAACAAACTGCTCCTCGTCAAGCAATGTCTGTTCCTTCCAGCAATCGTCAATCCACTTCCCGGATACTATCCTAGGCTGCGTACGCCTTGAGCTTAACTCCGTGCGCACCATATCTGCCGCCTCGCCAACCTGCATTGCATCCTCGCCGTCAATCACGACATGCGTCGCAGAAGGATCATTCGGATCATCCGTGACTGCTCCACCGCCATATCGTATATAGTGCTTCAACTTGGAAATCCTATTGTCGTCCACATCGACTTGATGAAAAAGCACCACACACCGTCGGAACATGAAGCTCCTTAGGTTCGTCAAATCCTTGCCATGTTCTTCCAGCTGCTCTAGAAACTGGCCCTTGTCAAAGGGCTCGCCGTCCTCAATTTTGGGCATATCGTCCATCAAGTCCCTGAGCTCCTCGACCGACACGTCTCGTGCGTAGCTGTCACCAAATTGGTCGGTGTTCTGGTCCGCGGCGTGCTTCAAAGCATCCGTTGCGTATAATAGGTGCGATGATTCGAACGGGAGGAGTGACTGCCCGGATTCCTGCTCGAGACAGTCCTTCAGCCACCGCGGGCGAATCAGGTCGACTTCTCCGCCCTTAATAAGACTGGCAACTTTTATAACCTTCTTGTCGGCTATCAGGACCATGTTAGTGCCCGGCGCAGCGCGCTGTGATATAGTGCCGCCATTTTCCTTTATAATAGCCTCCAGTTGGGCCTTGGTCTTTTTATACGGCTTGAGTGATTCGGAGAGGACGCAAAACTCAAGTCCCTCGAAGACCTTGGTCTTTTCGCCCTTGAATTCAACAGGGCCCACGTCCTCGCCAGCGATAACAAGTTCCCTCTTTATGCGTTTCGGGTTTCGTCGTTTCCGGTCCTCGACTGTCATGGCCTTTTCTTTCGACTCTTCATCCACCCGGTCTTTCAACTCCTGAAACTCCTCAAGCGAGAGTGCCGTGTCCCAGGTTCGATCTAGTCGCAATCGTCGGAATCGCGGGAATCGTAGGGTGAAGCCACGTGCAAACTGGTCGGATGGTCCTACACTCGCCGCCTTGACGGAGAGGACGATAGAGTCTTTGGGTCGGATCCACACATCCGGCCGTTCAAATTGCCTGGTATCCCCTCCGCCGAGCTCTATATATTCCGATGGCGGGTTCTTCTGATCCCAGTCAATCCATTTCCCTTCTGTCCGGTGTCGAATTTCTGCGTAGTCTTCTGCCCGAAATCCACCGCCGACTTTGAAGAAACTGAAACACTTTTCTGGATTGGCACCAGCCTGGATATGATTCTGCGTTACTCGGAGTCCGCACATGAAACTCGAAAGACCACCACCACGCTTTCCAGAACCGTAGTAACCGCCGATCACGACACAGTCCAGAGACTCGCCAAATTCGGACATGTACTCAGGCTTGACTTTGAGCCAGTCATCATTTCTGCTGTTCAGTCGGTACATAGAGCGAGGGTTCTTGAGGACTAGGCCTTCTGAGGCATTGGCAACGACATCTCGCAGGAGGGGCTCGATCGCATCGGCAGAGGTGGCGCTAGTATAACCGTGGATTTCCAGGCGACGGTGAACTGGCTTGACGGCCTTTTCGAGCGCTCGGTGTCGATCTCGAAGCGTATATTGGGCCAATTGCTTGTTGTTGAGGTAGAGGATGTCGAAAATCCGGAACAGTGGGCGATGGCCGGCAGAGTCTGAATCGGACTTATTCTGTTGTTCGGAAATGGCGGCGGTCTTGAGGGTACCAAAGGGGACCATCTTGTCCACACCCATATCCCAGGTAATCATCTCGCCGTCCAGGATCAAGTTTTTGACGCCTGGTGCGAATGCGTTCTTCAGGTGACGGGTCAAACTCGAATTCTCGTCCTGGAGGCCATCTCCGTATAAGTATGTGTATTCCTTGGCCTTTCTCGACCAAAAGCAGAATCTTCGACCGCCTGGATGAGCTTTATCTTCGACCATGTGCACCTGCATCCGCTCGCCGTCAAGCTTCTCCTCGATCCAGAATTCGGGGTCCTCCTCGGTCGGGCGAAGGAGCTGGATCATTTTCTGGAACGAAGAGGGCATCTGGAACTGAGCAAGCTGGGGTTGGAAGCACTGCATCAGGGCAACTCCGGCCTCCTCCTGCTGCAGTCGGACCTCGCGGTCGTAAAGCTCCCAACACACGCGCCGCAGACTGGAGGAAACGCTAAACAGGGCGTCGCCATCTGGGTGCCAGAGGTCCAAGAGGGTCTTCTCAGTAGCACCCACCTTCATCTGCTTGAGAACGATTCGGACCAACCACATCAGCTCCTCGGCGTTCATGCGATTGTAGAAAGTCTCGAAGATACGCAGGTTCTCGGCCTCGCCAGCAGACGCAGCCAGCTTGTCCAACTGCTCGTTGACCTCAGCAATTGTCATCTTTCCAACCTGGGTCCGCATAGGCCGCTTCGAAATAACCTCGAAGCACCGGCCAGCAAAGTCGCCAGCCAGGCGAGCGGCGGAGGTCTGACCGGGGAGCTTCCAATGAAGGAGATTGTAGCCATCCTCGGAGTTTTTGTCGATTTTCATGAGCTTGACCAGGAGCTTGCCAATAGCATTCTCTTTCAGGCCGTAGACACCGCGGTCACGGTCTTTGTCGGGCAGAATCAGCCGCAAAGCTGGGTAGAAGTCGTTGCCGACCTCTTTGCGCCATCGAATAATGAATCGGTCAATAATGTGCCGTCGCTGTTCGTGGGGCGAGAGCTTGTTTGCGCCGCGGAATGCCTTCTTCGGCCCTCCACCGGTTACATTCTGCTTCTTATTCTCGTTGAGAGGATTAAACAACTCCCGGAACAGCTCGGAAAAGACTAATGTTTTGGAATGATTCCTTGGTCGATTGGGGAACCTTTATTCGGGTTAGCAGGCGCTGAGTTACAAAAGGCTGCGACTCACTTCTCGTCCAATTCTTCTATACTCATCCCGACGACGCCATATTGCATCTCATCTTCCCGCTGAGCATCTCCGCTAGGAGATTTCTCCTCATTCTGTGTGGTCATGGCAACGTCAGCACGTGGTTGTCGCGCCCGTAGAGCTCAGCGTGGATGGATCCGCTCAAAGGAGGACACCGCGGGGGTTGCTGTGCACAGAAGGGAATATTCGTAATCACCGGCTCGATCGCAAGGATTGAGTGACTCTCACACTAACATGGCTGATGGTCGGAGGATGGGCCGGTGATGCATTAAATAGGCGTGTATGAACGCATAACAGTGGAATCTGCAGGTGAGCTGAGCTGTTGCTGCCTGGGCAGTAGTAGCCTGGAGGCCAGCAAGCTTCCAGCGCACGTCCCGTGGAGTCTGTTACGTAATCAACTTCACCACCAACACTTCGCCAACACCCTCATGCGGTCGGGACCTTTCTTAAAACATCATTCAGGGGGGTTTCTTGACAATAATCAACAGAAAATGTCAAGATGCTGAAAGAGCCATATGATACATTTGGGAGGATACTTTAATGCCAACCCAAAATTAGTAGATAGGGGAGGGAAAGATAAAAAATGCATCTTGAGTCGTACAGGCCGAGGTCAGTGATTCACATAAGCCAAAGTAGAACACCTCATCATTGCAGAGGGAGGGAAAGTCTAGAATGTTTCAATACCTTGTCTCAATACCTTGTTTTCGTCTTCCTGTATGCTATCTGCACAAAAAGGCCAGGGTGCGATTAAAAGAGCCAACCAAAACATGAAAGCTATGACATGATCTTTTCTTGGCACGATGCTAGTTGGGCGCCCAATATTGGCACTGGCCTGTAGAAATTCGCAATCAGACTCCGGAGCTTCCAAGATGGACTTTTTTAAACGTAGCCGTTCATTCCTAGTATCGCTGTCCTCTTGGTGTCCACCGCGAATCACAACCTTCTCACTCATCACATTAGAACGTCACTTACTGCATTGATTAAGTCTGCCCACCACACTCCATCCTTCGATCAGGGACTCTCAAGCATTTTCTTTTCCCGTATCAATTCTGCCTGCATCAGGGGCTTCCAAGCAGGTTGTGATTCTGTGTTACATCTCACAAGCCAAGTACCCCCTTTGTCTGCAGAAACCGCATCCGCGACACCAATCAATTGTCGCCGGCTCTGGTTCAGTGCCATGTCCACAGCTTCACGGACATCTCGCGTAGTGAATAGGAACAGGTTAAGAGAGATGTCTAGTATAAGTGTCACAATGTTCTTCCACGATGGATAGCTTAAACACTACAACTCGCACTAAACTAACAAGACGAAATCGGACATCAATTGAACGCACCACCCACAAAACCCATGTCTTCTACTCCCAACCTAGGGGAGCTCGCTGAATGGGGCCTCGAAATCGACTTCCTCGTAGCCAAGGAGAAAAATGGCAGCGCAAGCTGGAGGGGCGAAGAAAAAGACTACCGCTGGTCGTGCCCGGAGTTTGAACCCAAGCCTCAGGAAGCCTGTGCGAAATGCTGCGCAGAAATGGTCCAGAAGTATGCCCTTAGACAGCAACTTGCCAAAGGGGGCGTTGGCTATTGCGATCGTGTTGCCTCTCCAAACGAGAAGAACTTCACGGTCCTTGAGAGCGCTTCGAAGCGCCACGCCCTGCCCCCAAGCATGTGCACCTGGCTGTTCAGCGCCTCTCCCACTGCTGTCTCGCTACCCACAAGTCCTCAGAAACTGGACTGGGTCGGTATCAAAGTGCGAAGCCCATTCAAACCCCTCCTCGATGTTATGCCAAGTGGCCTGCCATATACTCCAAGCTCAGCATCCTTGGAATCTACCGAGTCTTCATGGCCCGAGACGGATCCCAGTCTTCCACCGTCACCAGCACCAGACACCTGGGCCCGTCTCGAGATTGAGAACGTTCTGGGAGTTCTCCGCAATTCAGTCAAGATGCACGTCAACTCGACCTGCCAGGTTCGGATCCACTATACGCTTCGACGAGAGGGCTTTGACCTCGTCGAGGCCAAGAAGATGCTCACCCTGTGCTGGATGATGGAGCCAGAACTGCTCCTGAAACTCCGAACCGGGGTTCGGGATCCTAAGCGCAACCACTTCTTGCCAATTACCACGTCTTCCAAAATCGCCAAGGTTCCAACCAAGTTCCGCAAGGGGTATATGGAGGAAACTCCTGATGACTGCGAACGGCTGCTTGGCCAGACCAGACCCATTGCTGCGCCTGAGGCCGACGAGATGGACCAGTACATTCCCAATTTCAATGACTCCCACCTTCAGGAGCGTATCCAGGCCATCTGGGGTGCCAACTCTCTCTCCGAACTTGCCGACCTCATCACAAGCCCCGACGGCGAGACCACCATCGCCATCCACGTCCCCGGAGCGAAACTCAGCCCAACAATGGAGTTCCGCTATGCTGTGTGGCATCCCCACAAGGAGGCCATGGGGCACTGGTTGCGACTCCTTGGGCGGCTGTTCTTCTACTCGATGGGATCCTCCTCGGAGGAATTCAAGGAAATGATCGCCGATATAGAGGTGCGTCTTCTGGAATGCAAGAAGTGCGAGGTGCAGGACCGGTGGAAGACGCTCCTCGCCTATCAGTTCGACAGCACGATGTGCTACTTCTGGGAGACTTCGTTCAAGAACGAGGAGCTTCCGGGCAAATCCCTCTCGCCGGAGAACCTCGACAGCCAGGGCATCCTGGATAGGGTGTCCGGGGTTGCGTGTGTGAGCATTGTTGATTCCGAATCAAACTCGGATTCGACTTCGGACAGCTACTCGTCTACAAGCAGCTGATCAGAGTCGTAAATTTCGCAAACCGATGCCTCTTCAGTGGAGAGATGGCTTATTCCATCTCAAATCCCATTCCGGGTAGCTGGTTGTTAAAACTTAGCTATTGGATAGATACTATCATAAGACAAGAAATAGACATCGACCCCTTCGATGTGGACACAAATCTTATCTCTTACGTGTTTGATGTGTGCCAATAGCAACACTCATTAGCTTTATGATCACAGGTTCAAAAGTATAGACATACTGTAGGAAATCTCCCGCAGGTGCATTTTAACCATTCCCGGTTCCTTCGTATCCCGCTTGCTTATCCAACGCCAGGGTGCTAGGGTATCGCTACACCAAGCTAATACATGTATATATTCAATCCATTTACACCACTCAATTAAACCTTGAGCTTCATCTTCGGCTTCCGCTTCGACTTCTTCTTCTTCTTCCTAAGTGACCCAATATGCTTCCTCTGAACCAGGCGGATCAACCAGCCATGGATCATATCTCGCATTAGAATTAAAACAGTGGCAAATACGGTCGGGACGGCACATGCCCAGCTACACATATCCGAATTAGTATATGTCCCATTAACCCTTAAAGGATATGACGGTTTGTAGAAAGTCACTTACAAGTACCAAATGCCGTTGTGAATTTCTGGGAATGACCCGTCGAAGTTCTGACCAAAGAAACCAGTGATAAAAGTCAATGGCAGGAAAATGATAGTGACTGTGGTCAGCTGCTTCATCGATTCGTTCTGGTTGGCCGAGATGGTGTTGAAAATGAGACTGATCAAATTGTCGGAGGATTGCTTCAACTGCTGCAGAGCCTCGGTGATCATGATGCAGTGATCAAGGACGTCGCCAAAGTAGGTGTGCGTCATGGGCGTGATGATAACACCAGATGCCGGTTTCTCCAGCTCCCTCATCGCCTCGTCGTGACTGAGAGAGGTCTTGTGGTCTCGCAGGACATTGACCACGTTATCAATTGGGTTGAGGAAGCTCAGCATTTTGTTGATCTCGCTGATGCAGATATACAGGCGCTTGCTCTGCCTCATGCTTGGCGCGGTGAGAACATCCAGCTCGATGTCGCTAATAATGTCGGAATAAACTGACGTTAGGGGAATAGCAAGATCGATGATGGCGTCGATAATGGCCTGGACAAGGAGAGACCCATCATTAGACTCTCGCAAGATCGTTCCCGGCGTGCTCAGTCGGGTCACAATCGGCCGCTCCACGTCTCCAGCCGAAATCTCGAAGAAGGAAATGACAGTGTTGTCAGAGGTGAGGAAAATAGAGACCTGCTCGGCAGAAATGGCCATCTTGTACGGGGTCAGGGACGAGTGGGCCTCCATGAACTCGGTGCGAGCCTCGTTGCCAGAGGAATGGTATCGTTGGAGGGTGCGGATCATGGATGTCTCTTGCAGGAGGTCACCAATGGATGGCGCGATTCCATTCCCCAGCACGTCCTTCTCCTCGTCTGCAGGCCCTCTGCGGCTCCTCCAAAAATCCTTGATGGAGTCCTTGAGTGCGCCGTGGGGCTTGTGCGAGTACGTGCTGCTGGAATCAGACGAGTCGGAATCGTCCTCAACCAGATGGACAAGCTTCTGCAGCGTCAGGACAATGAAGGCGTGGTTGGGGTACCTTGAACGAGTTAGCTTGAGTTCATCTTCTCTCCGTCCCTGAAGCCTTCGGCGCACTTACCAATCGGCCTTTGTTCTGTTCCTGATGTTCATCAAATCCTCCAGCGCCAACTTGTGCAGCCCCTTCTTGTTTCCCACAGCTTGGATGACATCCCAGCTCAGGCCATTGATGTTGATCCACCGACACTTGGCCCAAGCCGGCTTGGGAGTTTCGAGGAAGTCGATGAAGCTCTGGTTCTCGAAATGGTTCTTGACCATCTTCTCGTGGGAAAAATCGGTGACGGAGATTTCGCACGGCGCACTCAGGGTTGGCATCGACGCGTGGCCGCCGTCGGGCAGCAAGGGATCGTAGCCGGGCTCGGAGCCGGGCTGCCAGCCAGGCCTGGCGCTGAAGGCATTTTCGAACTCATCGTAGTCCTCGACGGTCTTGAAGGTCGCCGCGCGGGTCATTCGCCGTCGCAGGATGGGCGAGAGGTCAAAGCCGCCGTGGCCTTCGGTGTTGGACCCCGGCCGTCGCGAGGACGAGGGCGGCGAGAGGTTCTCGGTGTCGAGGGTGAGGTTGTAGCGGACATGGCGAACGGGCTCGGGCTCCGCTGGAGGCTCGAAGGACACGCGGGTATTCGACGAGTGGCTCGGGCGAGCGTCTTCGTTGTCGTGAGACATGGTGTCGCGGGGTGGACGCGATCGTTATCGCCCCGTAGCAACGAGCTATAGTGGGCCACGGCTAATTGGGCGCAGCAAGCTCGCCCTGTCGCAGAGAGCGTATCTATCTATGGAGAAAGATGGTGGGAATAGCAGAATGTAGCAGGGGATTTCGCCATGAGGTCGTGGTGGAATGGCAAAGAGGGAGAAAAAATATAAAACGAATGGAAGACGTCAGAGCACAACCCCGTCGTGCGTTGCAGCGTCTTGCGGCGCATAGGGGTATCACATCACCTCAGAGTAAGCCCCAAATTGAGACCAGGGATTGGCGATTGGCGGGGGGGGGCCTCCACTAATTCCGCCTGGCATCAGCTCCCCGATAACGGGGGTATGAGCGCGTCTGCAAGGTGTCTTAGTGCGTTCCAGGCGCTTGGTGGTGATTGCTTTGGAGCAATAGTGCCTTTGTTAGAGCTGACGGTCAGCACTTGTAATTACAAGATTCCGTGGTTGATACAGGTCATAGGGCGCTTCGGCACGCCAATTGCCGACCAGCTCCAGCTTGTACCATGTACAGCTCCATCTTTTACGGCTCCATCTTTTACAGCTCCCGCTTTTACGACGGAAGAACAAGGCCTGAGCCAAGCTTTCCCTTCCCCACCTACCGCAGCCCAGCCAAGCCTTGGCATCGAAAATAATGCAGGTCAGCATGAATTTATCAGTCTAAACCGTCTTTCGAAGACTGAAGATCTTTTCCCCTAGCCTGCCCTGCCCTCATCCTCGTGGGATTCAGGATCCTGAAATTGCCAGAAGAATTTGCCAGGTTCTTCAGGAAATGCTCTGACATGACCCTGGCCTAAAACAAAACAAGCCCCTGGCAATTATCATTACAGACACGAGAAAATCCCTATTTATAGCTCACATTGGTCACAGAACATCCACAACCCCAAAGAGCAGAAAACTGGCAATTTTCACCTGAACAAGTCCGACTACAGAGTGGGGCGGAACGCAGTGTGACTCGTTGTGACGAGCTATACTTTGTATGCCTCATCGTGTAAGTGACATAGTCACAACTCGATGATTTGTATTGAACAGCTGCTGGCATTGACGCTGGCGTTGTTCACGTGATATTCCCCTGTTCCCATCCCTAGCATTAATAGCATCTAGTCCTGTACGAAGGCTTAGTCGCCGGCATCAGTACTCCAGAGGGTTCACAGCAAACGAGGCTAAGATAAATCGCCAGGGAAAGGTCTAACAGTGGGTCAGAGGTTGTTCAGGCGCCTGGAACTATTGATTGGTAGAATCAGTCCGACAATAGCCACCTAGTACATCCTGAACACCACCACGTTGCCATTCTAGTCCAGGCAACCGTGCTACAAGCTTCAGCAGGTGACTTTACGCTATCTGTGATGTGAGCTAGATCGTACAGTTGGGATACAGGCATGATACGCAGTAATACAGAGTTTCAGTTCGATCAACGGGGACCTAGCACAATGCTGGATCTCATTCACTTAGGTCATTACGTACGCCTTCACAAGCACAGCATATTGCAATATTGTAGGATTTTCTTATTTATATTTCTCCAGAATATTGTATTATCCTCCGTCTTGGGCCATAAAATTCAGGGCTGGCTAGTGCTAGCCTCATCCTCTCCTGTCGAAGCGGCAGCTACCTCGACCCTCGGTGGCGTGGATAATACGGGATAGTAACAGAGGGGCAGTTAAACCACCACTGTGGGGAACAAAATCCGTACATCCTGACGATACGGGTATTGTGCCATCCTGGGATGCAGACGTCGGGAAAGTCAAATGGCAACTCGGTGATCGTATCTGGCGTCCAGGATTCGGGGTCATTTATCCGGTCCAACTGTTGCAGGATCAGAGGGCAGGATGTCTCGCACTCCAGCCCACCATAGCATCCGCAAAGGTTAAGTAAAAGGACGTATCCGCACATCAGGGCATTTTGGGGGGCGTTTTTAACCTCGCTCGAACGTCTTTGTTGGCTCCAGATGTCCTTGCGATGTTACGATGTTGAGGTGCAGGGGTTTTAATGAGAGCAAAATCTCAATATGAATAAGATTTCTGCCCTCCCTGTTCAAGAGATTGCTGTACCAGGTGCATCATCTACACGTGGCGACACACATTGTAGTCTCCCGCCCGGCTCGTGTGGAGTGCAAACTAGTAATTGGGTGCCCTTACACAAGCATTCCCGGGTTAGCAGCGTAAGACATCATTGATTGCACGTATGTCAATCAAGTTAAAGGTAGGTGCTATTTATGTACACGCCTCCTGTTTGACAGGAAAAGGTTGTTGAAGAAGAAATTATGTTTGTTGGACAAGGGCAAAGGACAAAGGACAAGAGAATGACGCAGGTCATCGGGGTGGACTACTAATTCTTCAATTAATCAGACTCATGAAAGTGCTCAAAAGATTGGCATACACACTATCCCAAAACTTCAAACTAAGTGTTTATTTAGTAACACTGAGATATGGTAGGATGGTCTTTTAGTGGGCATAGGGAATGTCATATAAATCGCATATATCTGGAGACAAGAATCGAGATACGGTAATTGAGATCATATTTCTACATCCAGTTGGATAATCCCGGGCGCAGGAGTCTCTATGGGCATGCGACTGGTTAGGGAATACCAGAGCCTCGTTTCAAGCGCTGTCTCGCCTACGAGATCAAGTGTCGCTTGTTGCCCGACGGGTTAAATTGGATCATTAGAGCAATCCGCCACCTCCTCACGCGACAAGGCTATTTTTGAACACCAATCGTACTGCCTCAATGTCGCTGTAACTGCGCGATTCCATTTGTCTAGATTGCTTGGATTAGATATCCCACCCTGGTAAGCCATCAGCCAATCTCGCTATCGCTGAGGCTTCTTTGAGGCGAAATTTGGATTTGCATGGCTTCAACAGCCTATGGATTGACGAATTATATTAAAGAAAGCAAGGCACGTAGGTAAGTTAAAGAGGGGCAAGACATCTACCCCGGATTTCGCGTTGTGCTGTCAATGGTGACTCAGTGGTGACGATGGCCGGTATCTTCTCAGCCGGCAGTTCAGTCCATACGAAGCAGATTAGATAGTGATAACTTAGTCGTGATCGGGAACCGGTCAAATTCACCGGCTTGAAATATGCGGTCAAACTGAGCAGCAGCAGTACAAGCCAGTAAATGCGCTGCGATTCTGTTACTCCTGCAAGTTGCCGGTCATGTGACCGGCGGCATCCGATCACCACCTCAATCAAAGAATGGGTCTCTGGGGACGTTCACGAACCAGATTGGTTTGGCTTCCTTATCACAATTCCCATTCTCGGGATAGCCCGCCTTGCAAGTTTGTCGGAATTCGGATCTAGCTGCTTTTGGGGCACCAAAAGGCGGCGGACAGGGGTCCGGTCGGCCGTGGAGGCCGAGTTTCCGAAGTCGTCTGAACTCGCCAAGTACATCGGGGATAACCTGGAATGGTCAGCTGTGATAGGTCTCCAAGGGCTGGATGGCTTATCATCTATCTTCGCATACAATGTACGTCTCGTGGGAGAGAGGACTTTTTTGGTATATATAAAACTTGAGTTCAACTTGGGGCAGGTTCAAATCCGATCCCTGACTTCCCCGTCTCCTTCCGCACTTCTTTGTAGGGCCGGTACACTCGCAGACTCGCCATGTCTCGGAGCCGGAGCGGTTGCTTCACCTGTCGGCGCCGGAGGAAGAAATGCAACGAGGAAAAGCCGGTTTGCAACGGTTGTCGACGCAATTCGCTAGAATGCAATTGGCCTGCCCACCCGACGGTGCTCACCAAGGCACAGAGACGCCTTCCACCAAAAAGGTTGACAAATACCACAATGCAGCAACACTCAACCACGCTCCTCGAAGAAACCCCGAGTAACAGTGCAAAGTTGAGTACTGTCAAAGTACACAACCATCAACACCATCACCAAGATATCGACTACAGTCCAACATCCCCTCGGCCAAGCAGCCCTTACACTTCTCCGATCTTCTCACCTTACTCTTCAAGCTCACCCTCCTCTGCAATCTCATCTTCCAATTGTTTACCAACTACCCCTACAAATTTGTATCAATATGACGGAAATTACTCATCAAAGACGACCAGTGTCATGAGCGCCACGTTCGACACCATCCCAAAAGCCTCACCTGATGGCTCCCCCAACACTTCTACAAGCGGTGCATCGCCACAAAGCGAAGATGTATGCAAATTCGCTGGAACACTTCCTCAATATGAACATCATCGCACCAATCTACTCAGCTACTATCTCTCTCACATTGGTCCTGGCATGGGAAATGGTGCCGTGCCTGTCAACCCATTTATCGACATTCTTGTTCCCTTAGGCCTGTCGAATCCACTCATTCTACACCTTCTCTTGGCCCAAAGCGCCATACTCCAACGAGCTTTCAAGAAACCTATTTTCGATGATAGCACTGCGCAGCATTACTATACCGACTCGTTACAACTCTTTAAGGACGCGCTCAATCAGCATTTTGTCGAGAAGAACAACGACTTGGTCACCCTAACTACTGGGAGTCTCATTGTTTGTCTGACCGAGGTACGCAATAATTTCCCTTTTATTAGAATGAAAAATAAATAGCAAGACTAATGATTTCAGTAGGTTGCTAGACCAGATTCCGATGGAGTTATTCTTGATCAGCTCGCGACAGCACAGTCACTGCTTGCCCGAGTGCTCGCAGAACCTTCCCTCGAACTACCCATCAATCTACGCAATTTCATGGTTGAATCATATGTTGATATGACAGCTTTAAATCTGGTTTTAGTTAACCCTAAAAACGGTTCGGCGCTTGTTTCTCATCCTGAGATAGAACGGGCGGCGAGACAGCTTGCCGATGAGCAATATGTCGGCCAGCTATCCGGCTGCTGGATTGAACTGCTCTTGGTGATCCTAGAAATTCATCAATTAAGGCAGGGAATCATAGGCAATCTGAAAGGCCAAGGGAGACCGACATTTGCCGATAACATTATCATGTTTGGATCACTCCAGACACAGATCCAATGCTTCTTCCCAGCCGCATTAGTGGATCAGGAGGTTTTACTTGCGAGCCTCATCTTCAAGCAAGCGGTACTCTTGTACTTATGGACAAGTGTGGATAAACCGCCCTCTGGGGAAAATAACAGCATGCAAGGCATGCTTATCAGCCATGCCGTTGAAGAAGCCATGTCCATCCTCGGTCAGTTGCCCGCCTCAGCTAGGGTCAATTCCAGCCTCTGCTGGCCGCTCACGATTATCGGCTGCTGCACACGGAATCCCGAAGTACAGAATACTATCAGGAGCAGACTTGAAACAGTCTTCGATTCCATTCGCCTAGGTAGCATGAGGCAGGCCCTCGTGTTGCTAGAACGCGTCTGGAGTCGGCCTGACGAGGCCGTTAGCCCGTGGACCTTGCACGAAGTGATGCAAGAACGCCAGATCATGATATCATTCATGTGAAATATTCCATGGAATATACACTGTACCCAGGTGGTATTCTAGCTCCTGGAAATACCCATTGGCAATGCCTTGGAGCGCCGATGTGTCAATCAGCAAAAAGAAAGACATGCAACATTGGGGATTCGCTAGTCGTCACCGACCTAGCTACTAATCCAATTCTTGCTGGGTTATCGGTGGAGATCGGACGGGATCCCGAGTTTTCGAGTCAGATGTGGTCGTATGTATCATGCGAGTCATCCGAATGGGACTATATTCTTCACGGCCCCGTGTGGTGCCAATCTTCGGGATGCCTCTGTCCATGAGGAGCTAACCTCACTGGGTCCAAATATACTACCTTCTCCCCTACATGCTGCTCTTATTTCTCTCAATTAATATCATATGTCTCTCACTAGCGGCACCATCAGCTAGAATATTGATGGCGAGGATTGCTCACATCAAAATTCCTGGATGGGAAGTAGGGTATGAGGTTATGGCCCCGCAAGGGAACCCCGGCTCCAGCTCTTCAGCTTGGGAAGCTTTCTAGCGCGTGGGGAACGCTAGAGGCAGCGGCACTCTGCAGGTCTAAGGGCTTGAATCAGCTAGAATAGTGCTGTCTTCTCACGTCCCGCTCCTTCGCCCTCACATTGTGGAAGCGCCAGGCATGGCGGACCTGTGCTTTCGACCTGCTCGTCGATGACACAATTCAGGCACTCATTAGTCTCACAGTTATGAGAACAGCTGGCACAATACAAATGGGACTGTTCATACTTAATCCCGAATCGCAATGACTCTTGGGTCCCGGAAATGGCCCGCTCGTGCGCAGCTCTCTAATGGCCTCAAGGGCCTCAATGGCCGGGGTATTTATTCCCCGCGGCCCATTCACAAGACGAATGATTAGCACGGCAGCGCCCCGCGCTGACGATGTGCCCCTCTCATTGAGCAACCGCGACGCCATGGCTTTTGAACCTCGTGCACGGGAGCCAATACCGATGGCGTGACAGCTGAGAAACGGCAATCGGCAACGCTAGTGAGTCCTTGAATGACATGTTGTCTTGGAGAGTGCCTTGTGAGAGGGAAATACGAGGTCGGACAGACCATGGCTTCGCAGCAGATCTGAAAATATATTCTACGGCTGGGATGTGTGAAGAAGATATTGGAGAGCGATGAGATGTATAAATGAGCGAGGATCTGACAAAAGTCGCCGAGATCTCAACTAGTTCATACATTATCCCATCAGTAAACAAGTAGCTGTCTCATCTGAAGCTTCTTACACGTCCAATTTCTTTCAATATGCGTTTCTCCATCACCGCCGCCGCCGTCGCTCTTCTTAGCACGGCCCAGGCGCATATCAACGGCATCTCCGTCCCCTCCACCATCAAGCCAGGTGACACCTTTGACGTCATTATCCTCAGTTCCAACTGGATTCAGAGTTCCTACGACGTCGCCATCGCGATCGGATATGCCACCGGCAAGGGCTTCCCCGGATCGCTAGGCACTGTGGCCAACTCATTCTACCTCGGACCTAGTATGTAAGATGCAACTAAACTAGAACGCCATGCTAACAAAGCGGATGCAGAGGAGTCTAACCAGCTACACAACTTCAACAAGACCATCACCATTCCGAAGTCAACACCAAAAGGCAAGGGCGTGGTGTCGGCAACCCTGTTCACTTTGATTGGCGCTGCAGAATCTGGTATACTGAGCGACTACAACGTCACGGTGACGTTTGGGAGTAAGACAAGCAAGACATATAAGTCGAGCCTGTAATTCATTGGAAGATATGATCGAGTATTTAGGCAAGAGGGCTACTGAGTGCCTCTCTATAATTATTATTATTATATCCTACCATTTCCCTACTCATCCCGGGATTCGGGACTCATGCCAATCGTGAAGTATTATCCGTCAGCGGTATTGTATCAGCCCCGGCCTGTGTATCCAAGGCCCCCGTCGCCAAATATGTGGTTTCCTCGTGCGTTATCTCTGTGTCTTCAGCATTGCTCTGATGCTCCGTGCCTTCAACTGTCTGGTCTCCAGGCCCCACCGCATCAATAGTTTCCTCCCGAGGTTTCTTCAATTTTGGATGCGGCTCCCCATTAGTCACCGCATCTACATACACCGTCGCGATATTCCGCTTCAGCGGTGAAAAGGGTACCTCGCTATTGCACTTAGTCCATCCCCTAACCTCGACCTCTTCGTTGGCCATGCGCAACAACTGCAGATGCCCGTATGAGATCCACTCCAATACGAACGGACTCTTTCCACGGCCCCAGAAAACTACACATTTTATAATAAGCCAAGGTGCAATGATCATGAGTCCTCCGATCAACGCGAGAGAAATAAAACCCGCTCTGTAGAAGTTTTTGAACTGATTGTTCTGAATCTTTTGCGACCTGCATATCAAGCCCTCATAATCGGTGTCCGATCCTTCTGTCAAGGCAGGCAAAGCATTGGTCATGCCTGCAGTATCCTGGGGGCCTGTAGAAATGCGAATAAACTGCAGCTGAAAAGCGGCCAACTGGACGTTGAACCAGAAGCTAACTTCCTTCTTCCACTGATCATTAGGCAACGGATTCTGGTACCCGGCAAAGACCCCTGGATATTTCTTTGCCCTGAGAGCATCTGATCCGATCGTCTCAATCAGTCTGCCCATAGCACCGATTTCGCCGAGTGCCCAGCGCATAGTATTCATTGCCGCTATTTGCATCGGTGACAGTCCCGACTCTTTAGTTATGTCGGTACCGAGCATCAACATGCCTGTTTGGTTACTCCACTCATGAGTGACTGGGTTGTGGAATGCATATTGGTCTGCGCAGCCGATAGCAGTTATTGGTTGATCGGGCCAATACCAGTCCGGGAAAACTTCATCTTGCCGGTTAGTGGCAGAGAAGAAAGGATCGCGGCAGGGGCCATTGATTCCAGCGACGGGAATCAGATTGTTGTTCAGGCTTATGACAGAGACATCGGCGTCAGTACGGCGAAGCTGCTTAATAGGAACAAAGGTCCCCACAGACTCGTTGTAAGCGTAGGAATAATAGGATCTGTAAATAAGTTAGCTAAGGCTAAAATTGTCGAGAAATTAATACTTACCCAAGATTGTAATCTGGTCCAGCTAAGTATTGCAGGTTACTGACACCAAAAGTATAGTCGTCAGAGGGTGTCGCGCCAAAGTAGACTTTGGTGATGTTCTCCCCATCAATGGTGCCATCTTCGACTAATGACCAAGCCTTCACGTCGAGTGGCGCACATGTAGTCGTTCTTTGAATGGCAAACCTGCCTTGTTTGGGTGAGTTCATACCAAAGTGCTCGTGCGAATCGAGAAGCATCGTCTCCATTTGAAAGGCTGGGAACTTCTCGTCACCAAGACACGTTCCATTTCCAAACGGGCACTCTGTGTTATGCCACCCAGTCCACTCCAAATTTCGTTTCACAAGGAAATTGTCGCAGAGCTCAGACGGTGAGTCGCTCTCGTAGCAAGTGTCGGCGTACTGGATGGCCTCTCGAGTACGGTTCGCTACGTCCGTGGAAGCGATAACCAAGTCGTTCTCAAAAGACGCTTCCCACCATCCGCACAGGGGACTATGAATGAGGACTTCAACTCCCTGATTATCAAGCATCAAATACGCAGCAATGAAAGGCAGCGCGATAAGAAAGATGCCAAAGGATGTAAGCGCCATGAATATGGTCGGCCAGGTGCGTCGGATGACGTCGAGATTATTCCAACCATAGTTGAGCCACAATGAAATGTATGTGATCCCGACGGCCCGATCGTCACCTCCATTACGAAGAGTTGCCTGTTGCTGATGCCAGAGGGCGTCGCGATCCAAGCTCGTCGTGGTGGGAGGGTTCCCGGCTAGCTCCAGGTTCCGCGACCTGCGCCATAAGAATAGGCCAAAGGAAATGAGCGACCATAGGCCAGCCTCCATGAACACGAAGAAAATACCAATAAAGATCATAAGTAGCTCGGCGCCATTCTTAGAAAAGGTGATTTTCCCTCCAGTAGTCACGTCGCCGTTCCAGTTCGTCCATCCACCCTTGTGGATGTAGTCTGGATTGACGTAGAAATCCGGGTTTGGGTTCGACATTGTGACGATAGATGGATGCTTTAGAATCCCCAGAGTGATGTCTAGGACAGACACGCTGGTACGACGTCCTCATATTAATATTAAACTGCCGTGACTCAAATCCATTGCACACCATCTTATCAGGTCTACTCATAGAACAAGATGACATGCTTGCTAGGGGCTACCGCACCTGACATAACTACAACATGCCTATTCTGAACCATTTCCAAAGCCTTGCATGAGAAAAAGAAAACCCCATTATCCCATGATGGATACGAAGGGCCTGGTATCCAGCTTCTGTGTGATATGGTTGCCTTTGCGCCACCTACCGTGTGGTATTGGCTGCCTTGCGCCACCAGCCGGATTTTCTTGGTCGAGCTGAAAATATTGTCATTCTAGGCCCTAGTTCTAAGACCTGAATTGGCTCAGTTAGCCACTGTAACGTCGCGGTCTGAGCTGATATAACGCCACTCACACACCACTATGAACCAATTATGGTTAGGTGGTCTTAATACTGAGTTGGTGGACCGTTTCTGGACCGTCCCCTCAGTACATGCTCCTTAAAAGTTGCACTCATTTGACATGCGCTCCCTCCTGAAGATATCGATTCAGTCCTCAATTGGCAAGTGGCTGACTTTAGGCTTGAACTTTCTGAGCTTCTGATACATCTGCCACTCTCGGTTGCGGTTCCCTACCATGGGTGTTGTAGTGATTGCGCGAGGCTGGGAGATGATTCATGTGAGCAGCAGCAATTACAGCCCACCTAGACCAAGGATCTGTTCGCTCATAGGACACCGGCCCCCAAGGTGTTCAGCTTTCGTTCTTGTGATGCATCATTTAGAAATGGCGCAATTCAATGATTCACATAGCAAAACATCGCCACTAGCATGCCCCATTTGCACCACACCGGGGATACGAAGACTGGTCTCTACGACACTGTGAAGGGTTGTAATTGCAGCATGTTGATTCGAGGTGGAAGGATTCGGTGTCTGGGTGCGCAATGAAGGCAAATTTCACAATCAATGTGAACGCCCAGGGCTCGAAGGGTGGAACAGCTCTGTATAAGGCTATTTGGGCGAGAATTTCAGCAGTGGATATTCCCGACATGCTGAGCATAGAAATTAAGACAATAGCATCAATTACGGACCAGTGAGTGGGACCCCCTCTTCTCTGACCCTCCATCGTGGTCGGAAGCAGGCAACAATGAGGCTTTCCCAGAGTTCAGCCATTGTCATCAGCTGAACCAGTCTACTGAGCGAGAGGCCCTTGTCAGTACAATTATCTAAGGGTTGTCCTATTTCGTAAGTCTTGATGGTTCGCGGACTAGACACCCTACGCCCTCCCTACTGTGATAACGTTGGTTGGAGTTTATTGCACAGGTGGACTTCATGAATGAGCCTGGTATATTCAGGGCAGCCTTTGGCAAATAAAACGCCTCGTTAGACCCTCTTGGTAGCAAGGGCTGGACCTCACTACACAGAAAGACTGACACCATGAACTCTGGAATTATTGAGCATCTTATATCGCCACGAGGCTTTCCGGTTGCTCGAGTCAGACCTTTTGAACTCGGCACTTCAAGACCAACACGGACGACATACCATTACATATTACGAGGATTCCGGATAGATTGTTAGCAACTTGCCAAGTTCTTATTCCTTCCACGCTTTGGAATGACCACTGTTTATGTCTTGAGAATACCCTATACAAACGATCGTGACAGTGAAGACAATGGACTAAATGGTAGGATATCACAGAAAACTAAATACGAGAATTCGTATTTCCAACCCCATCATTTGGGGATTCGCTCCAGGAATGATCTACGTGAGCCAACGCGCAAACAGTCATCCCAATGTCCACCCTCAAGATCACACACGTGCCGCATGGTGCCCAAATCAACGCCTATTTTACTAGTCCTCTAGACGTCACTTGCCGTTTCCTCGTGATGACTTATTGTTTCCCCGGAAATACCTTCCGCATTACTCCAGGTTTTAGATCCGGCCGCCGTGTAACCCCCGCGGAGAATTGTCTCGGCAAGCTAAGATCTTTCTGCAAAAGCAGCCACACACACGGGGAAATATTCCTTTTCCAGAACAAATGCTGTCTTCTATCAACGGATTACTCGTGACTCGGTTGTGTCGCGATGAATAGTTAGGTGGTGGATCTAGTAACCGGGAGATCCTCATGCAACGGCGGGGCCGATGCCGAATCCCTGACGACTACGGAGATTCATTCACTCGGGATGAGATCATGAGAGTACGGAATAGCCGAAAAGATAGATTGGATATACCACCTCTGTGCGTTACCGGCCTTCATCGCAGACCGCATCGTCAAATCGATGGATGATTCACACGTCATGAGCAGTTACTACGGTCACGCGACGTACTCGAAACTCACAGATTGGAGCTCCAGAGCTATCCCTGGAAACATCCTTGCGGTATCCGCTCGATAGAACACACTGGATGGAGCTCCAAAAAGAACTGCGGCGGTGCCCCTCAGAGCCAGGACCGGGGCAAAGGGGCCACCGAGCAATGTCGCAACTGAAGTGGGTTTCCACCTCACATGAACGTCGACAGCCAACTACCGGGCTGGACGTCAAGAGAAGAGGTGGCAACTCTGACACAGCCGATGAGGCAGCAGTATTGGTTGTAGCGTATGGATCTTTTGACACATTACTCCGAACACGTCCCAGATGGCCGCTGGCAGTCTTTCGGTTTTAATGCAAAATCGACGATGGACGTTTGGCCATATGACAGGTCTTTCGCAATGGTCTGTCGTGATGGCGCCAAGAACATGTCATACGCACGGACGTCGCCGCCGTGGTCGCACAATGACATGAGGAGGCCCGATCAAGGAAAGCCTAGACACATGACGCACCGTTATGGACGGGCCTGGTCGGCATAGACCGTAACCGCCAGGATGGTGATCCGTCCATGACCCACCGAGGACCGATGTCGATTGACTCGATTCGTACGACACCGACGCCGGCGAGGTGTTCGTTTCGCCATTCCTAGTGCGGTGGTCCCCGGGAATATCAGCGGCGGCAACAGCAAGCGAGGGAAGCTGTTCCGACGTGGCTTGGCCGGGTCGGCGCCGCGTTCCGAGTCGGCGTCGTGGCCCACTCGCGCACCGCCGACGGTCAAGCTGATGACGGGCTCAGGCCACGACGGGTGCTGCGACGGGTGCTGCGACGAGGAATTCAACGATTGGGTTTTCAGGCTGCACCGTCTGGCCGTCGATCTTCAAGCGGGAAGCATGCATGCATCGGGAGGTGCTAGCAGTTGAGCTCCTGTGGGCCATCCCGAGCTTGCATAACGGCTTGGTTCAACCTCATGTAAGTCGGGGCGGGTTGAGTCGGAGGCTATAGCCAAAGGGGCTCCCCGGAACTGCGTCCGTTTAATTGCCAAGATCTTAAGCATAATCACCGATGTCTGAAGCATGGAGACCCCTTTCTTTGCACGCCCACGCGTTCACCGCTGAACCTGGGATCGTGATCTAGATGCTGCTACGCCCGTGGGATTATCGTGGGTGGAATGGATCAAATCCACCGAGCCCAGAAGACTCTGCCAGTCTCTGATTGATAACTCCTGGCAAAGAGGATCCTATGAGATAATTATAGCGTAAAGGTGGCCCGCGCACCGGTCATGATGCGGCTCAAAAAAGATGGCGCTGGACCCGCGCACCCAGAGCTGCAACAGAGAAAAAATGGACAACGGTTCATAAATCGACACCCTCTGTGCGACGCTGAGTACGTACCTGCGTATGTAATAGTGGCGATGGTCCGCGTCTCGTGTCTCCAAAGCTGTCGAGCCAGCTTGTTCGTATGTGTTCTCTGACGGAAGCATTGCGATGTCGATGGCGTTTCTGACGAGCTTGCCTTCGCCTGGTTGCCTGGGTCTCAGGTCTCCAGCCGAGACACGTCGTAACAGAGACCAGCCATTTGGAAACAGGAATGTGGTTGGAATCGAAAACCCTGACCCCCATAGCCCACGTTGCGCATATTTGCATCATGATTGCACCATCGGCAATAGACGGTTTCGCAAACGGCGAGGGCGGACGGGCCACTAGGGCGTGCTGGCACCAGACCTGCCCAGAGCACACCAGCAGGAGCGTGACAGCGTCGCGACAGGGCTGAGCTGGGTATTCCCGACCGAGATGAGATGTGGCTCGTGGTGGCAGGCCGCCGATCGTTTGGGTAAGAGCTGCCGCCGGTGGTTCGCGATGCCGGGATCTTCAGGCACACAGGGTCAATTTGTTACGTATTAGACCGTGCCGGACCGTCAGGGTCCTTGCTCACCCTGGGAGAGCCGCAGCTGAGGCTCACTTGACTCGGTCTATGCCGGGCAGGAGGCGCGGGCACGGCGTGCGCGAGGCGTAGAAGGACTCGGCTCTTAGTCAATTGCCCAGGTCTCCTTCGGTTCCGAGCTTGAACGGTGGGCGTGTGTGGTGTTGAGGGTGTGCGTGAGACTCCAGGTGGCGGGGCTCCACCTTGTACCGTATCGACTTCGAGAAACCATTTTTCACGATGGAATGATGATCTGGTTGAAAGTTCTCGGGTAAGGGAGTACCCTAGTTTACTTGTACCCACCTCTTCGAGATTCGCGGGGCGAGGGAAGAACGGAAGCTTGTGTAGAACAGCGTGATGATGGCGTTGAGCGGATCGCGGTTGGATCTGGATCGGCACAGTGGCAAAAAACAATTTGTTCTAGAAATTTGCCCCTTGGAGAGACGTAGAGAGCCCAGACTGCTATAGAGACAGTGCGATGACATAGCTTCTATACTTGACGTTGATACTGATGTCATTAGGGGCAACGATGCGGTGGTGATCATCAAGACCGAACCTGAATCACCATAGGGTAGGTCGATGTAGAGACGACTTACACTGGCACACTTTGGCCATTCCGACTACATGCATCGCATAGTAGCCCAGGATGGAGGGCGGACCCGAAAACTCAAAGCTATCCAGGAGAGCATGCTCGTGGAGGCACGTGTGTCAACCAACAATGGAATTGGAAATTTCCATCCCATGTTCGTGGTGGGCTCAGGAGCATATGTTTTCTGACATCTGATTATGGATCAACACATCAACAAACTGCCTTGGTTGGCTTTCGTCTTAGGTAACAAAACATAAATGCCTCTACTGTCGCATCGCTGATGGATGGCTTACGTCTCACGATGGTCGCATCGTAACGGATCGCATCTATATTGTCGGCTGGTTGAAGCATGCACCATGCATTGGATGGTGAAGGTGAGAGGGGGCGTGCGATGAGATCCACGTGGGCCTCTACCCAGGTACCTGGATCTCAGAAACTCGGGAAAAGAGCAAGACACAGTCTAGAAGCTCGACGAACACGACGGCCCGCTCAGCTCCAAATGAACTACGTAGTAACAGACCCAAAATGAGATTCCAAAAAGACAGCAGCGGGGCTACTTTCAGAGATTTTCCCAGGATGAATGGCCGCCGGCCAACTGGCGGGGACTGGAGGGGACTGGAGAGGGTGTGCTCTGAGTGAGGTGCTTTGAGAACATTCAGACCAAGCTTTCCGTTTCCAGATGGATGGAGCTAGATGGAGCCAACGAGGGAAGCAAGGCCAAGGACGTGCTCAAGCCCAGGCAACCAGCCACGATGAGAAAGCTGGTTGCAGCTTAGATGGGTTGGGTACGTAGTGTACGTACCGTGCCGGCGGCCAGGGAGATCAGTTTTTGGAAAAATTTTCAGGTCTTGAGGTCTCGTTGACGATGCAGACCCACCCGTGCAGGGATTCAGGGGATCAATGAGCACGGGCTCTGACTGCCTGGTGACTCGCGACTGGGTCTAACACTGTCAGACGTCAGACGTAGGAAGCGCGTACCGTTTCTAGGGGTGGAGAACCGTGGGACCGGCATGAATTTAGGTACAATGGAAAGGCGGCGCGGATGTGAAGTTTTTTTTTCTTGCTCTGAATTTTTTTAAGCGGGACCGGTCCCGGAGGCAGTACGTACCGTATACCGGTAACTGGAGGACCCACGACACGGGGCAAGGTGACTGACTGACTGACCGAGCGAAGCTGGCAAAAACAGGAGACGACGGCGGGACCCCATATTGCACGATCCGCAGCCCAGCACAGAGTCAGCGAAGCGGAGTGCATGTGGGAATTGAGGGGGGACGAAGGGGCCGGAGGAGGGGGCCCTCACATGATGAAATGCCCAGTTGGGAAACAAACGAGACTCGGGGATTATTACTGGATCCTGCCAGTTTGCGAGCTGGCTTGGCTGGATGCTGGTGGTGCTTTGCCTGGGAGTTGCATGCGAGCATGTCGTTGATGTTGAGGCTCACGCGCTTGTTTATGTGCCGCGTATGGCGTTGCGTTTAGTGTTGACGCATCTACGCCCCCTCCATCTTCTGGGCTTGCATTGAGCATTGATCACCGGTTGCAGAGCTTCGACTTCGTCCAGCCTCCGTGCCTAAAAGCGGCCGATCCCATAAGTTACATAGTACAACCACCTCTTACAGCCGCTCCTGCAGCCCAGTCATCCTCTGGCCAGGAGGAGCTCATCCCATCACCACTTGCAGCGCTCGTCAATAAACTAGCAGCAGGGACGCACATGGAGCAGCAGCCCCTGACCTTGTCAGCGTCTGGCTGGAAGAGGCATGAACTCACACTGGACGATGGGACGAGCACCGTCCTGGACTGTACGTACACATCACGGCCGACAGGTGCACAGTCCCAGGGCAATTAGCCGCCTGGTTGTCTCTTCCCTCTGCCCTGTGCCGGCCGTGGCCGCGCTGCTGAGAGCGCTTTTGGCCGCCCAAGGCTATTTTTTTCAGATCGGTGGACCGCCCTCGTTCTCCATCGGCCGAGAGCTGGGCGTGGGCCCACCCAGGCGTCCCAGACTTTCTCGCTCTCGGTGTGCTTTGGGAATGATACCCGCCCGCCTCCGGTTTCAGTGGGATGTTTACGGGAAGTTTTTTTGCTGTCGTTGCTTTGTCGATTCCCCGGCCTCGTGTGCCGTTGGAGATTGACCAGTGCTCAGGTGGTTTCGCTCCCTGTTGTCTCTTCTCGCCAACAGAGGGGATCCCGCACACTCCACAGGGAGGGGGTTGCACCAGCTGACGAGACATCCCACAGGGCTCTGAAGGGCGTAGTTGGAGGGCGTGATCGGGCGTGTCAGGACACAATTGCTCATGATGGATCTCTCTAGAAAAAAAAGCCAAACCCGGCAGAGGCAAGGGGTGTGGCGCTCGAGGCACCAAAAAGCTAGACCCCAATTCCCGTTTGGGACTCGGCCTACCGCGGGTGAATGTGCGTGATGGCCGTCGTGAGTTGCAGCATCATTTCAAGGCAATTGCGTGTAAGTAAGCCGTAATTGGTGAATTAGGTGCCTGGCTCCGCGCCGAAGAGCCGACGTGAACACACACCTTCTGGGTTGCAAGGGCCGGCACTGGTGCACAGTAAAGCGATTGACTGATTGTATGAAGTCACGACCTCGCCCGGCATCATCATGGCTGGCAGTTGAGGAAGGCTTTTCCGCGGACAGCCAAGACCGCCCATCCATCCGCCCAGCACCCGTCCCAGCAGCGCGTCCACCAGCCCGCCACAGGCCACACAGGCCACATCCATGGCCGAAGTGATCGTCTGCAGCCTTTCCAGGCATGGCGGGGTTTTTCTCGTCCCTAGCCCGCTGCCCGTCCCGCTCATCCCAGCGAAGGGGGGGCGTCACGGCGACGGTCGTTAGCTCTGCCGCGCCAACACCCGCACCAGCGACCAGCCAAAAGGCGTCATGTGTGCGTGCTTCCCACATCACATCATACATAGCTCCGGTACCCGAGACCCTGCTACGCTACGGAGGGCCAGCCGCACCAAGGGCGCGCTGAGTGCCCTACGAGTCGTCTCCCGGGCCGGTCCAAGGAGCGGACTGCGGATCCCCAGCGGTGCGCACTCCCGGCTGTGAGTGGTGGGCGCCCGTCGCCTCGCCCTG